>LSYV01000013.1:392291-434227 GCA_001584585.1 Gonium pectorale | reverse complement strand
CGCCGTACCACCGTCCGCGCGTCGAGAGTCGGTCGGACGTCCGGTCGTCGCCGTCCGTCCGCCCGTCCCGTACCGTACGTAGTACGACCACCGGGTCCGGCCTGGGTTGTGTCCCAGCCGGGGGTCCGGGGGCGAGAGCCCCCGGAAGAAAATTTTGAGAAAATGGCCACCGAGAAAGACGGTTTCCTTACGCGTGCCCATGCCTGAACATTGTAGGGGTATGTATTGATGATTATGGTCTCTGTGCGCGTCCGGGGCCGGGTGCAACACCGTCATGCGTCACATCTTTACCTTAAAACGGGGGCATGGGGGCGGAGCCCCCCGAAATTTTGATAAAGTTGTGCTTATTCAAAGCAAAAAAATGTAAGATAATCGTGACTGGGGCCCAAATCGTGCGAGTCATGTGCGGTACGACGTTCCTCCCTCGCAACCGCGCAATTTCTGCCACCCAGTACCTGTGAGGGCCATGAGCAGGGCCAAAACCCGCACACTCGCCGGGGACCCAACGTCACGAAAGAGTCCCGCCACGCCGCCAGCGGGAAAGACCGTCAAATTTCGCCAGGTCACTGACCATGCGCCGTGGCCTCCATCCCAGACACCCAGAGCCTATTCCGAACACATGCGGCTGTCAGCACATACTTGGCGCGAGGCCCACACCCAATTACCATGCAAGCCAGCTGACAATATGACTAACGGAAGGTATTTCATCTATTGCATAACGCAGCTGGCAGCTTAGCGCACACCAGGCGTCCGGCTACCACCCGCGAGGGAGGGAGCTTTGTAGGCACCCCCATCCCTCCCGCGGATGCCTCAGGTCGGCAAAATCTTGCAGCGCATACCGTAACATATCCAAAGCGCCCGTGTCTCAATACAACGAGTCAGAAGCAGCAGATCCGGGGCCAGTGCTACATGGGGGAACGCGGACGCGTACACACGTTGAGCGCCACGCCCACGCAAGGCCGCTGAGCACGGCCAACACCATCACACCCCACACGCAATCCCTCACCCGGTCTAGTATCCGACGAGACACACAACCAGACGTGCGCCCGCTGCACCGAGCAGCTGCACCGGTCCTTGGCCTCCAGCAAACAGCCCTGCTTCCATGGGGCACTCGCGGAAGCTGAGCAGGTGTGGGGAGGCAGCGGGCCTAGCACCCCCACAAGCCCACACCTCCCACGGCACCTAGGTAAAAAGCAACGCCCGGCAACGGTGAGCCGCCAGAACGCTTCATTGTGCGTGTGCTCGTACTCAACGTGAACGCCAGCGGCGCTGAAATGCAGCCCGAAGAGAGGCCACATCGACGGCCGGCCCCCTCCGGCCGCGGTGGACGGCAGCTCCATGGCCTCCCTGATGTACGCGCACTGATAGGCTGCTGCGCACGTTCCCCGAACAAATGCAGGGTGCGCGCGATGACGGCCAGACCGCGCGACGCATCACCGTAGCACGATGGTGGCCGGTGACGAGCCAGGCCAGGAAGATGTCGCAGAGGAGATAGGGGCGAGCGCTGGTGCGGTTCGGCAAAGCAGCGTGCGCCGCCACTGATGGCTCCAGCTCGTGATCGGAGGAGGGCCACAAGCGGCCGGCCAGCACAGCGAACTCAGTGGCCACTACACGCCGGCATTCCGAGGCCCTGTCCCGGAACGGCCCAAGCCCATGGCGCCGGCCCAACGCAACCGCGTTGGCAACCAACCGGTTTCCCCAGAGCGGGTCGTCGAAGGATCACTCGCCCCGCATAAGGGGTGGCCCAGCGACGTCGGGGGGAAGGAGCCTGAGGGCAGCGGTGAGGCGGAGGACGACAGGGGGAGGGCTGGCCAGGATGAGCCAGGGGCCGGGCAGCCGTGCGGTGAGCAAAGCCATCGGCCGGAAGGCGGGTGAAGGACGGCAAGCAGAGTCGCTAGCATCCGCTGCCAATGGGCGCAGGGGGCAGGGCCCTGCCCATCGCATCGGGCGCAGGCCATGCTCCCCTTGGCGTGACGTGCCGCCGCAGGGTCACCACGGGTGCGATGGCCGGGGAGGAGGCGCAGGGGCACTCCGATGAGGCGCCGCTGCGCGTCTGCCGGGCCAAGGCAGCGCCCCTCCACCTTCTCCGTCTAGCACTGCGTCCGGGGGCACTTGCCAGGGCTTCAGTGAATGATATGGTGATGTCTGAGTGAGAGGCGCCATTGGCTATGCCCCGGCCAAGCATGGAGAGATGCAAGGGGTGTGTGTAACGTCATGCGAATGCGCGTGCTTGTGGACAGGCTGCAAACAGACTAGGCGAGCGAGGCGAGCGAGGCGAGGCAAGGTGTGTGTGTGTTGAAAAGGAAAACGCATACGACGAGCGTAAGCGCGAAAGTGATGGCGTCGGTGTAGGACCCAGCTCCCGAGGCAGTCGAAGGGGTGTGTGTGTGTGTGTGGAGGCGACGGGGGACCGTGGCCACACAAGCATCCCAGCCCAGCACTGATGGCGCGGGGGAGGGGCTGTGACTCAGTAGCAGGCAGACACGGGAAAGCAAGACGCGGCGCAAGAGGCACGACAGTCAAAAACGAGCATGGCATGCCAAACCCTGGGTTACCCGGTAAGGCGAACGAAGCCCACGGAATCTAACCATCGCATAGGGGGCATCCCATAGGCCTCGCGGCCAGCAGCCCTGCGTGCAGCTTCCTACAGAAAACAGATACGTGTAAGCCGGGATGCCAGCCTGATAGGGTCGTCCGTAAAGCAGGAAGCCAGAGGCGGAAGATCCCGTGCAAGCTCGCCGGTTGGCCTCCGCCCTGTCGACACCGTAACGGCTACAGTCTGATACTGAACAAAGATGGGGCGTGCATGCTGCCGCAAGCTGCACCGCAGCTGCCGGCCGCCATCGCAGCCTCTGGTGGTCAGCGCAGCGACCCAGCAGTGTGTACCCGAGCAGATGGTGTATACCCACCTCAGCTAGTGCCGCCGCCGGAGCTGCTGCGACAGCCGCTGTCACGGCACGTGCACCATCCCTGCCCAGTGTCATCTCGCTACTGGTCGAGCGCCGCGGATATTGGCCTTGAGTAGGGTGCTGCCAGGCTGGGGGCTGGCGAGGGCTGGCGCACCAAGGTGGCAGAGTGCAGCCAGAAGCACGTGGAGCTCCAGCATGTGCGTAACATGGCGTGTCTAGTGGTAGGGTCCAGACTTGTGCGACGGGTTTGGGGTGCCACCCAGTGCCGGGAGCTCGATGCCAACGGGCACAGGGAAGGTGACTATGTCACCATAATTGCACGAGCAATTGCCACAAAGTACTCAATGCACATACGAGCAGGTCAGTGTCGTCGCTTTTGCGAAGGTTCGGTTAAACAGAATCGGTTGAGCACCCCAACTCAAGGCGGAGCCAACCCCTGTGGTAGTCCGTCAATTAACTGTATCATTCAGAGTAGAGAGTACCCTATTGCCCAATTCACCACAACGCAAAGGTGGCAGGCTTGCACCGAACATCCGGTCCTCGAGGCTTAAGCTCTGCGAAGCAACATATTGGCAAACTTGTGGTCTCACTTTCGATGAAGTGTGCTCGGCGGTAAGCTCGCAGATGGAGCAAGCACGTTGGGAAATGTTATCCGAATGTGGTGCCCTCGCTGCCCGCCCCACTGGCTCTCAACAAGGCACATTGATCACCTCAGCCAATTCATCAAACACTGCCTTGAGTGCTGGGCGATGGGGTGTTGCTCTTCTCGTCCTGCCATGCTGGACTCCTCGGCCAAGGCTGTTGTGCAGCCCCGTTTAATAAACCATTGTAAACCATGGTCCAATTCGACACACAGGATATGGCAGCCGCGTCAGGCGGCACAGCCGGCTGGGTCGTGGCGTGTTGGGTTGCGCAGGGCCATTGTGGCGCCCCGGCCAGCCCTGAAGACTGCGGGCACGGGGATGCCCCTGTCCCTTAGCGACATCATCGCCTTTGAGGTGCGCGTGCGTCAGCATCTAAGGACTGGGCCGGTCTGCAGCGTCCATGTTGGGCCCTGTGCCCGCAGCCCCGTTAGGCCAGGCCCTGACCCCGTCTTGGATGCTTGGCTAGTGACAAGTGATTCGGTTACAGACCAAACCACACCAATCATGACAACGTGCAGCGCTTGCTTGACCCTCATTCGCCCCTCCTGACACGCGGGTGCGGTGTCCCACCACCTTGCAGTCGGACCTGCCGGGTGGGGTGGCGGCGCCGGCCGCGGCCCCGGAGCACAAGGTGGACGAGCTCATCGGCCGTGCGGTGCGTCGGTCGTACGGATCCCGGGAAGGTTTTGCCTTCGTACGGAAGGGGATCTACGGGCTCGCCTTGAGCGTGAACGTGAGCGGGCAAGGGATTGCAGCCGGCTCGGGTTTGCAGTCTGCAGGGGTGCTGGCGGCCTTTTGCCTGCCGGGCGTCTACGGTATCAGACCCGCGGGACCTGTGGGTCGGCTGCAGAGGAGGCACTATCCTCTGCTCCCCAGGCACCATCTCAAGGTCTCAACGCCTCCTCGCTCCTGCCTCCCTGCCACTCTCCCCCCTCCCTCCGCCGCAGTCGCGCGTCCTCCGCGACGTCAACACGGTGCTGCAGGACGAGGAGGGGCAGCGCGCGGCGCCGCCGAGCAACCAGCCACACGGGGCGGAGGCGGACGGCGGCGCAGCGGCGGGTGGCGTGGGGCAGCAGTCGGAGCTGAGCCGACTGATCTTCGGCGGCAGCGCGCAGGTGGGCACGGGAAGCCGGGATCGTCGGACAGGTGGTGGTCAGGCCAGCGGGTTGCGAGTAGGAGGGTAGGCACGGGGTCGCCGGCAACGGTAGTTGCTGGAGTGGGGGTTGGGAGCATGGTGATGAGTAGGGTGGGATGGGCGTTGCGGGGGGCAGCGCGCCGTTAGTCCTTCGTCCACATGCGGCCCTACGTGCACACAGTTCCCGCCGCAACCGCACTGCGCTCCTCTAACTGCCCTCAGATTTCGGAGCGCGAGGCGTCCCGCACGCGCCAGGCCCTGCAGCGCTCTCTGGAGGCAGCAACCGCCGGCGCTGCCGCGAACGGCGACGGCGATGCTGCCGGGCCGGGCCCCGGCCGACGACGCGAAGGTGCGGGGGGGTCTACTGGCCCAGCATCGGGGCCGGCTGCGGCCGGTCCCATTGGGGCCGGCGGCGCGCTGGAGTTTGGAGGCGGCGACGCGGGAACCGGGGGCAGTGTGGCATCGGCGGCGGAGCGCCCCGCTTGGGCGCAGGCCCTGTTCGCCTCCGCACCTTCCGCTACCTCAAATTCCGCCTCTGACGGTCTCAGCTCTCGTTCCGCCTCCACAAGCACCGGCGCGGGCGGCACCGGGCGCTCCTCCACCGCCGCCCGCAGCGGAGCCCCTCCTTCGCCATCATCGGCTGCCTCATCCTCGTCCCGAGGGGCCTCGTCTTCTCCATCGCCCGCGCGCTCACCGTCGGGGTCGTCTGCTTCGACGCCGGCTTCGGTGCCGGGGCCCGTGCCGCAGCTGGCGCCCGCGGCTCCCGCGCGCAAGGCCCTGTCGGACTGGGCGCCGCTGGCATTCGCGGAGGCCGACCTGTCGGTGCCGACCGAGCTGCGCCTCAAGTCAGAGGTGGGCGAAAGCCATAGGGGCAAAGCGGTTGAAAGCTCTGAGACCTTTGGAGCTGTCGGGGTTGCAATGGGCGTGTGAGTATGACTTATTGCTGGCACCCGCCCTCTCGTCCGTGCCTAGCGCCGTACTTTGCCTCCAAGCGCCTGCTTGCCTGTGGCCGTTCCGCGCACGTCCATGTTGCCGTACATGTGCGCATCGGGCCGTGAGCACAACGGGAGCATCATGCCTCGCGTCCATCTTGACTGCTCGTCCACCTGTCAGGCTCATGCAAACTGCTCACTTTGGAAACCCTTAACTGTGCGCTCCCAAGTCCTGACTCGTCCGCCCGCCCGCCCGCACGGCCGTCCGCCCACAGGAGTCGCTGCTCTCGGAGAAGGCGCGCTCGGCGGTGCTGCCGCCGCTGCAGTCTGTGGTGGACCTCACGGCAGCCGTGCGGCCGCCCACGCGCGGACTGGACCTGGGCTCGGCGGCGGCGGCAGCGGCGGAGCCGGCTCAGGCGGCGGTGTCCGACGGCGTGTCGGTGTCGGAGGATGAGGTGGTGCAGGGCAGCGCGCTGGGCAGGCGGCTGCAAGACGGCGCCGGGCGCCTGGCGGATGGGACGCGGTGAGTCGAGAGGGTAGGGGCGGGGTGGGCGATCAATAAAGCGAGGTGCTTGGACGGGACTGCGCTACTTTGGCGGGTGAGGGGCTTCGTCGCTTTGGGGAGCGCGGAGCATTGCACTACCGTTCTTCTCTACCGTACCATGCAAGGCGGAACGTGCAGCTGCCTAGGTGGCCCAGCAACATGGAGAACAGGTTATAACGCGTGTTGCCGGATTGTAATGAGGAGGGCCGACCTTGAGCGTTCTTGGCGCGATGGTAGGCAGCTGAGCGTGAGATGCGGCGGCTGGGGCGGAGCTGTCGGCGCTCAGTTGTGGGATGCAAGCCACCATGTTTCTCACCTGCCAGCTCTTATCACCTGGCCCGCCCTGCCCCTGTGCCCGTCACGCCTGCCCCCGTTTGCCCAGGTTTGAGAAGCTGAGTGGCACGGATACCGGGCCCGACGGCTACGTGAAGAACTGGGAGGTGCTGCGCGGGGTGACGGGAGACGGCACGGTGCAGTGGGAGGAGTGCTGGTGGCAGGTGAGGAAAATCCATGAGGCCGCGACGGCGGCGGCGTCGGGCTGGTATGGAGGACAAGGCCATGGGCACAGGGCGCCAGCGCGAACGCAACAAAATAAATGCGACCTTTTTTTGGCATGGGGATTCGGTGCGGAGATTGCATCAAGCGTATGACAACTAGAATTCTGGATTGAGGTAGATTCGGCGCGCTTTCTATCCTTGCACTAGCATCTGCACGGCAGGGAATGAGGGGAACCTCCTACCCCATCCCGGCCAGCCCAAAATACTATCGCAGGCATATTTAGGCGTCAGTCAAGTAACATCCCTTTCCCGTCTCAACACGTTCTCAATCGCTTCGCTGCGCTTCATGTGCGTTTGTTCCCGTCGCCCTGCCCAGGCCTCCAACCGCTACGGCCTGCGCGAACTGGGCGCCTTCAAGAAGGGCACCACCGAGACCGGCGCGGCGTGGGTGGAGGAGTGGAAGGAGGTGCTCTACACGCACCCAACCAACCTGCGGCTCGTCATCGAGCGCAGCGCACACAAGTAGGCGCCGTCGGTCGAGCCGGGCCGGGCAGGTTGGGGCCTTCGGGTGCTGCTTGGCAGGATCGCCTGCCTGTTCTTGTGGGTGTTGTCGTAACCTTTGCCACGACGGGCTCCGCGGTGATTCGGCGTTGCGGGTCAGAGCGTCCCGTGTCTTCCATGTATTCGCTGCGTGTGCTCGTGATCGATGGAGCATCCCAACGCGCGTCGGCGTCGCTCGGGTTTCCGCACCCGCATACAGTTGACTCGGCGGTTCCTCCACCACCTCGGCGCGCAGGTGGGCGCGCGACGACGCGGGCGACGAGTGGGAGGAGAAGTGGGGCGAGTGCTACGAGGAGGCCGGCCGCGTGCACAAGTACGCGGACAAGTGGGCCAAGGCGGGGGTCAACGTGTGGCACGAGCGCTGGGGGGAGGACTACGACGGCCGCGGAGCGTGCCAGAAATGGACCGACAAGGTGCGCGGCCACAGGGCGCAGTGTTAAGCGCTGAGCTACTTGTATTTAGTTGTTTAGGTAGCACCGCGCGGTGGCGAGGCGCGGTGCTAGGGTTCAAGTGCAAGTTCTGCTAGCCTCATGTCACTGGCCACACTGGCGGGTGGGCTGCGGGGTTGCCTGCACTGCGCTTCTGCGTTGTGGACGTGTGGAGCCGGTGAGATGCTGCGTCACGCCCTTGCCCTGGCCAACCGTTGCGTGCAGTGGGCGGAGCGGCTGCTGCCGGACGGCGGTCAGGAGCAGTGGGGCGACAAGTGGACGGAGACGTTCGGGCACGGAAAGGGCACCAAGCACGGCGAGGTGAGCGCCACGGGCTGGGGGGAAGAAGCCGGCAGACAGACTCTGGCAGTGCGTGGGGCGCCGCCGGCGGAGCTCTGGGGGCTGGCCTGTGCCAAGCCGGTCCGCGGGAGGGACCAGCGTGACCGGCAGCTGCGCGGCATTTTGCGCCGTGCAGGCCCAGGAGGAAACGGGAGGGAGGGCAGCCGAGCCCGGCGGCTGCGGTGCCGCTAGCCTGTGCCTCTCTGGCATGCGCACATGCCTTCCATGATAACCTGATCACACAGACCTGGAAAGGAATGCGTCGCTTAAACGAATGCGCAAAGGCGCTGGAGAGCGCCCGGCCCAAAGCCACCACGCCGCTGCCGCCTCTTGAGAGGGCCCTTGCCTCGTCCCACGCGGCCCCCCGCCCCGCGGTCTGACGCAGGTCTGGAGCAGCGGCAGCGGCGGCGATCGCTACAATCGCTGGTGGAACGAGGAGCACTTTGGGGACGGCCGCGTGCGCAAATGGGGCAACAGCACGAGCGGCGAATACTGGGACACGGTAGAACACATGGACACGTACTACAACCCCGTGCCGCACTTCGGGTGGGTCAACACCAACGATTGGGATGGATTGCTCGCGGGATCCTTAGCAATGAAAGACGCCGAACTGTACAAGGCTGTTCCTGGCAAAGGGCGGCAGCGGGCACGGGAGCTTGCGGTTATGGTTATGCGTCCTACCAGATACCGGTGGGTCGGCGCCCCTCGCGCTGCGTCCCATCGGGTCCGGCCCGGCACCTTCATACTTGAATTTCAAACCTCAACTCCCAGCGTAGCGGGCTGCGATCGATGGCTGCAGTTTAATGCTCGATCCCTCCGACCCGTCATCATCCGACCGCGCCATGCAGGTTCCAGCACGCGGTGGGTCACTCGCCACAGCTGTGGGGGGTACCGCTGCCACCACCGGACGAGGCGGACGGGAGCGGCAGCGAGGACGATGGGCTGGGCGTTGGCCTGGGCCGCCTGTAAGGGAATGTCCGGGGAGCGTGGGCTGTTGCTGTGTGCCAGGAGTGCTTCTAGACGTTATCAACGTGCATATTCTAAACCGTTTGAGATTGGCCATTGCCAACTCACTTTGCTGCCGCCAACTATAGCTGTTGTCAGGGCACAATAGGCTTGCAGCCTTGTGCTGGAATGTGGCTCGTCTTGTGTGCCTCCGGCCCTGACCCGCGGGCCCTGGACGGAATGCACCCGTCGACGACGAAACTGTAGAAAATGAGGCACCCACGTGGGGTGGGCAAGTCACTCTGTAGGGTGTCATGTGGATACAGTCGGGGCAGGACTCTGTTGTTGCAAGTGTGAACAAGCACACGAGCCTGCGATAACGTTGTATGCATCCAGGGTGGATGCACAGCTTCAATGAGCGCTAGTCAGTGAGCAGCTTCGAAGCAAGTACATTCAGTTCCTTGAGACATGAGGATGCCGGCGAAGGACCCCACTTTCGCTGCATGGTAGCTTTCGCAAACAGCTCCTTAACAGACTCCCCAGTATCAGTTACACCCAGTTCTAATAAATACGACGCCCATGGGGCATGGCAACGTGTGTAATGCTCCGGGTAGCATGACGTTCACGGCTGAATGAGACGTCACTAACCTGCCCCGCTGCCGTCCTAATACGCAACTCGGTGCCGCCATTGGCACACAAACGCAAACACACACCAATACTTTAATTGGATTCTCGGTGTAAAACATATCATGTGTTCCCCGGCAAGAGTGTATGTGTGTATGGCACATGCTGCCCGCCCCATCATCATCAATCTTGGTAAAGTTGGGTCCAAGCACAACACTAACTCACACATCACCCTTGCTGCGATCACAGACCATGCACGTACTGCGTTTCTTCGCCGCTCGCTCTTGTCAGTATTCACAAGTTACGATGAACCACGGTTCAAAGCACCACTCTGCAGCGCAGTCCATTCTTCCTGTGCGCCGCATAACAGAATGTGCAGCATCACAGTGCCACGAAAGGAGCTTATGTACGCGGGCAACTCCAATCGCGAAGCAGGAATGCGTCCTCGTGTTGAAAGTCGCAAGTGGCACGGATCACAATTAGAACTTCATGCTTATACGTCCGCTGGCCACGGGCGGCGCCCCTATACGCCGCTGGCTCGCCCCGCCCAGGCCGCCCTGCGAACCGTTGCCCACCGGCCCACCCGCGGCCCCGCCCAGCGCTGTCACAACCGAGGCCGTTGACATGCGCGCCGAGCGGTCGCGCGTGGGAGCCGGATGACCGAGCTCCTTCCCGCCCGCAGCGGCAGCGGCCTTTTCCTTGTCCTGGTCACGGTCCCTCATGCTGCCGGTTGCACGAAGAGCCGTCATGGTGGATGTTGCAATGATTGAGCCGGCCGGTAGGTCCACCGGGCCAGCGCCCTGGCCCCCGGTGCCAGGCCCGCCAGCGCCCGTGGCGAGCATTGCGTTTTGGCGGGTGCTGGCAGGCGCGCAGACGTCGATGATGAGCAGCTTGATGCGCTCCTCCAGCTTAATCAGCGACTGCGGAGTAGGCGCTACTGCGGCTGCGGCGGTCCCACCTCCTGCGGGGCCGGTAGCCAGATACATAGGTCCTCCCAGGTACGAATGTTTGTGGTGTTCGGGATAGTAAGAGACTGCCATGTCAGCAGGATGATATGCGTCACCAGTAGGACCTACCCGGCGCAGGGGTTCCGGCACCTCGGATGGTGGCGATGGGCGTGCCAAAGGGCACGGGTCCAACCTCCACTGCATGACGGGAGGACGTGTCGCGCTCGCCGCGGGGAGACTTGACATCGGGCGAGCCGACGATGGCAGGCCCGTCAGCGGCCAAGGCCGGCGGTGCGCCGCCGCCGCTGCCTTCTGCTGCATCGTGCACCTCCTGGTCCCCCGTTGGCGATGTGCTTACAACCGCAACCGCCTCCTGTGGAGTTGGCACGTTCAGGGACAGTGCGATTAGCGACTGATACAAAAAGATGTCCTGGACTGCACTCGGTGAAGAAGAGCAAAGAGAGCGACGACAGTGTAAAGGGTTTTCACGCGATGCACAGAGCCAAGGTTTCAAAGCAAGCAGGATTGATGCGCACAGGGGCAGAGCATGTAGATGAGATCGGCAGCATCCCGGTCATACCTGGGCCTCGTTTCGCCAGCTGTTAATCTCGTCGAAGCACTTGCGCCGTGCCTCTGCAATGCCCTCCTCGAACAGCTCCTGCGAAGCACGTCGGGGCGGAGCAAGGGTCGAAGTATACGTCAAACGTTTGCCATAACAGCCAGAAGCGGCCCAATTGCACAGCCAACCGGCAGCGCCTGGCTCCAAGGACATGCAAGGATTATACCGCACTTCCGCATTTAGTCGGGAACGCACCTTGCCTCCAGCGTATACGGTGCCCTGCTCGTTGTTCTTGGCCCTGGCACTCAGCCTCATCACCCTCTGGCTCAGCGGTGTGGTGAACATAGCGTTGGAGGCGAGGCAGGAAGGCAGCACCTTCTCAATGGCCTTCCTGTCCGCGGTGGCCAGCGCCCTCCTGTCGCCCTCAGGGCCCATGCCCACCTGGACCGCAAGGTACCTATGGAAGGGGATGGGGTTTGTTCTTATCTTATTTGGCAGAGGGGGATAGGATTTAGAGGAAGCTCGTGGGGGCTCCGTTGGCCCCATTCACGGAGCCATGCCGTCATGGCACAATGGCATCTTATACACATGGCACATGGCACCGATTGTACACCGCAAGTGCTACGTGGCCGATGCAGGGAGTCGCAACGCTGGCAGGCCCTGTGATACGGCGACGCCGCCGCGTGCCACCCCCTCCCCAATCCCACACCTAATACACTGCTCCAGTTGGAACTTCTCTCGACACATGACCGTGCACTCGTGGCGCAGCTCCTCGAGCTCTTGCTTCAGGCGCAGGTGGTACTGAATCTTTTGCCTGTGGTTGTTGTGGCCCAGGACAGACTGCTCCCTGCGGAAACCCGACGAGCGCAATGCGCACAGCCGGGAATAACGTCAACCAGGGAACTCTGTTGATCAGCAGCAGAAGATTCAATACGGCCAGGCCACGCATGTCCAGGATGCAGTCAGGCAACGAACGCACTGCCGGTCGGTACCAACGCACTTGAGGTCAGTTTCCATCTTTTGGAGTCGCGCCACGAGGTGGTCGTTCTCCTCTGTCAGCCGGCGTAGCTCCAGCCCGGCCGTAGCCTCGAGCAGTACATCATGCTGCAGTTTCTGCTCCAGCGCTGCGGTGCGGCGGTGCGCTGCCTCCAGCGCCTCGCTCAGCGCGCGAACCTACGTGCAGATCAATGTCCGACTTTGGCGACAAACTGTCAATCCCTTAGGGCTTAGGTTGCTGCCCCATATGGGTGCAAAGAACCGTTCAGTGCGCATGGACTTACGCGACCCAATATGTCACCATAACCCGTCCTTACAGGTGCAGGTGCCTAACCATGCGCCACCTCTTGAACCCCTTCTAGTGCATCCCCTTGCGTACCTGGTCGTCAAGCTTGGCGCGAGAGCAGATTGGCGTCATGGAGGCAATGCTGCCCTGCATCTCCATAATCTGTAGTTGCAATGCACATGGCGACCGTCTCTAGGGCCAGAAAGTGTGCTGCAATGTGCAGAAGACTGATGAACGTGTCAACAGTCCTCTTCGACCCAGGCGAAGCATGTGTACAACTCAAGTGGCATTCCTCAGGTCGGGTACATGTGTCGCGCCCGTAAGGGGCACTGTACCACCTGATGCAGGGGCACTAAGAGCGTCTAATTGCGTTGCACGTCGTAAACCCACCTGGCTGCGCAGCCCTGCGTTGGAGGCCTCCGCCTCCTGCAGCCGCGAGAACATCTGCTCAAGCTCCTGCCGCATGTTGTCCATCTCCTGCTCCTGCCTTTCGTGATGCCGAAGCTGTGAGCGGGCCTGCGATGCCGAGGTGAGTAACAATCTAGGTCAAGGTGAGTCACGAGCGTCAAAAAACAGGTAGGGTGCCATGCGCCAAAAGGGCCCCATAGCAGCCCAAACCTTACGCGATACTGCAATGAACACCTACAACTTCATGCGTGAGCGCTTCAGGGCCATCGAGGCAGCCGCAAGGGTTGCAATAGAAGCTCCGCACCTGGTCGAGGTCCGTCACCAGGATCAACGCCTCCTCGCGCGTGGCCGCGGCCTCCTCTTGGGCTGACGCCACCATCGTCCGAAGGGATTCGGTTTCAGCCTCCATCTGAGCTGCACGGGCCTTGGCCCCTGCAAACCCGGCCTGCCATGGTTTGGGAAACAGCTCGTTTCTTGCATGTCCGATATTAAATCAAACGATCAAGGAGGCCCAGATCGAACGGGCCATGCGCTCTGGCACATGCTTCAGGCCCTCAGATGCTTCGCGGCTCTCCGACGTGGATCCGCATCGTCATGGACGCCGTACCTGTGTTTCCAAGGCCTGCCGCCGTAGCTCCTCCAGCTGCGTCTGCAGGTCCTCACGGATGGCCTCCCCTGCAATGAGGCTGCTGGCGGCTTCGTTGCGAGCCTTCGTCATTTCCTGCATTACAGACGCCAAGGGGACCTTAGACCTGGCCTGACCACATGGAAATACTCCCAGACAAGGACGTGAACACACGAAGGCCGTCCGTTTGCTGATGCGCCCGATATCAAGCATCTGTACATGCGCCTACCTTCAATTCCATTTCGCGCCCCTGCAGATCGGTGACAAGCTGCGCCAGGTCCACACCCATTGCCGCATTGGCGTTGCGAGACTCCTCAAGATCGCGCTCAAGGGTTGCGGCACGCGCGTCCGCCTACACCGTGGTCAATGGAAGATGGTTGGCTTGCAGGCAAAGTCCCGTAAGTCTGATCAGGCCAGGCGACCAGAAGCAAGCGCTTACGCAGGTAGTGCGCGACTCCCGCGCTGAAAACGCCCTGCAACGCACCTCTTGCGCCACGGTCGTAGCCCTGGCCACCTCCTGGTGCATCTCCGCTTGCAGGCTCGCCATTGCCTCATGCAGCTGTGCCTCGTGTTGGGCAGCTGAGGACAGAGCCGCTTCCAGCTCAGCAACCCGGCACCGCAGTGCCAAGCACTGGGCATCACGGCCCGTAAGGGCGGCCCGTTCTGACGCAAGGCTTTGCGACAGGCCGTCTCGCTCTGCTTCCACCTCAGACAACCGGCTCGCAAGAGCCGCTCCCTTAAACTGCAGCTCCTCGGCAAAGGAAGTGCGTGCGGCCAGATCGTCCTGGAGGACTTCCAGCTCAGCAGCCTGCCGCTCCAGTGTCGCATCTGACTGTTGCACATGGGCCTGAAGAGCGGCGACCTGTCCGGATAGGAAAGCAGAAAAGCGGGAAAGCATGAGAGCCATGCCTTGCCAGACCCCGTGCATGCAATACTATGCTTTGGATATGTGCGGGCTAGAAACGAAAATCATTATGCATGGATGCCATACATGCAGTAGCGTAGTAGCTTGCCCCGTGCACCAAGACGCCTTGAGCGAGGGTAGAACAGAGCCGGCTTCTAGCAGCCCGTCCAATAGAACAACGACCCGCGACTTACCCCCTCCTGCGCCTTAGCGAGCTGTCCCTCCATGTCCATCAGCTTCTCACTCAACGCGAGGCGCTCCTGGCTGTGCTCCTGCAGTCCGCTCAGCAGCCCCGAGCGCTCGACACGCAGGGCGCCTACCTCCTCAACCAGCTGCCCACGCTCACGCTGTAGCGCCTCATGAGCGGACCGCAAGGACTGTACCTCTGCTTGCATACGCGAATGCCCGTGCTGCAGCACCTCATGGGCGCCTTGCAGAGCCTGCAGCTCAGCCTGCACTTGTACCTGCTCACGCTGCAGTAACTCATTGGTATCATGCAGCACCTGCGCCTGCACCAGGACCTTGGCGTGGTCGCTGTCCAGCAGCTGCTTGGCCTCCACCATCTCCTTCAGCCGCTGGGCATCCGTCGCCAGCTGCTCACGCAGCGCCACCTCTCGGGCAGCGCCTTCAGCCAAGGCAGCCCGCGCAGCCGCCAGCTCCTGGTTGAACGAAGCCTCCATGGCGGCGCTTCGCTCCGCGGCAGCTGCTGCGGATTGCGTCGCTGCCTCGGCGTCTGCAAGGAGCTGGGTGACGCGGGCGTCGCGAGCGGCCAGCTCCATCCGGCGCTCCACCAACTGGGTAGAGAGGCTCGCGGCTGCAGACTCTCGCTCGGACAGCATCGCCTGCAAGTGCTCCACGGTCGCGTTGAGCTGCTCCGATGCTGCAATGCGGACCTGGAGGTCGGCTGTCAATGACGCGATCGTGCGGTCCCGCTCTGCCATCGTGGCCCTAAGGTCCGCGGTCTCATTTGCCATGCTAGCGATTGAATTGTCACGGTCGGTGACCACTTTCTCCAGGAACGCGATCCGCCCGGCCGCCTCCTCGCCGCTGCTCTGCAGGCTGGCGATGCTGGTGGTAAGCTGCTGCATCTGGGACTGCAGCCCGGCAACGCTGTCGTCACGCTGCGCCAAGGTCTGGGTAAGTGCAAACATCTCGCTGCGCGTAGCTTCAGCAGCGGAGCGCTGCGAGGCTAGCTGTGAAGAGAGATCTGCCACTTCGATGGCCCTCACAGCGACGGCTCCCTGCAGCTCCTCAATCGCCGCTGCACGTTCAGTCAGCAGCTGCGCTTGCTGCTGTTCATTGGCAAAGCGCAAGGCAACCTCGGACTCCAATTGAGTTATCCTAATGCAGCGCTCCGCAAGCTGCTGCGCCTGCTGCTCTGCTGCCGCACGCGCCTCACTCAGCTGCAAGGTGAGACAGCCGTTAGTCGCTGTCTGTGCTGCGAGCTCCTCCTGCATGGCCGACACCTGCTGCGTCAGTCTGTCAACGGACGTCCCGAGCTCCTCGCACAATGCCGACTTGACGCTTAGCTGCCCCTCGAGCTCAGCCTTCAGCAGCTTGAGCTCCTGCTCACGTGCGCGAGCTGAATCTAGCTCGCTGTGACGCAGCCGCAGATCAGCTGTCAGCCCCTCTGCGGCTGCCTTCTGCGCAGTTAACTGCTGCTCCAGCTCTGCCACCTGCCCGTTCAGGCCTCCAATCGAGGCGTCACGCTGTGCAACGTCCCGCCGCATAGCTTCCAACTCGCCCGCCATGCTCTCGCTAGTGAGCTTCTGCTGCAGCAGCTCTGAGACCTGGACCGCCATGCGCGCGCTGAGCGTCTCGACAGAGGCCTCCTTCGAGGTGACCTCCTGCTGAAGCACCATCGCGCGTTGCTGTGTGCTAGCAAGCTCGGCCTCCACCTCCGCCAGCAGCTTGCCACGTTCGCCGGCTTCGGAGCGGGCTGCTGCCAGCTCGGCACGAAGCCCCTGAGCCTCGTCTTTGCTGGCCTGGAGGCTGCTTGTGAGGTCGCTGACCGATGCCTGGGCCGCTTCCAGGGATGTGCGGGCTGCCGTCAACAGCAACCCTAACGACACGACCTGGTGTTGCGACTCCTCTAGCATTGCCTTTAGGGAAGCCACCTCGGCTGTCTGCTGGCTGCACTGGATTTGAAGTGAGGCGACGGAGGCGCGCAAAGCCGTACATTCCACGCGGCTTGCGCTGAGCTGCTCCTCAGCAGCTGCCAACTGTGCACAGGTGGAGTCTGCGCACAAGGGAAGCATCTCATAGTGTTAATCAAGAAGGATGCGATTCGCACATTTGCATCCTGGCATAAATCACGCACGCGCCAGGGCTCGAGACTCACCAGCCTTGCGCTGCAGATCCTCCGCCTTCCCTTTCAGGACGGTATGCTGCTGCTCTAGCAGAGCACGCGCTTCGTTGACCTGCCGGGTGTCCAGAATCGGCAATCAGGGTAGGTAATAGCTGAAGAGTGCAACCAGTGAGACACTTCATGAGTACATACCTGCCGAAGCTCCAGGGCAAGCTGTTCAACGCGTGCAGCGGCTCCCTGCTCCTTGACAACCGACTCCGCCAGCCGGCTTTCGGTGGACGAAAGCTGGGCCTTTGCAGCCTCAAGAACTTGAAGATGTTCATCGAGCTTGGCCTGCATATCGGGTTGACCAGGCCGCTTAATCCAGGCAGCTCCTGCAGCGGAGGTAGACATGCTGGCATACAGAGCCCCTGGCGATGGAGGTCAACCCCGTAACCCCGTAACTTGGATACCGAACAAAGTCGAGCTATGCTAGTAGCACAGCGCCCTCCCATCTAACAGAACACCCGCCTGCAAATGGGCCTTGCTCTTCTGCGCTACCTCCAGTTCCTTGTCCGCCTTCTCCAATTTCTGCTGTTGCTCCTGAAGGGCCTTGTGTAGCTCCTGCATAGGGTGTGGCACAATGGTAATGAACATCCCACCAGGTGCAAGTGTGCTACATCGAGGTGGGAAAAGTCAGGGGAAACAAGGGAGAAACACACGGGGGAAATCCTTCCTCCCATGAGCAGCGTTATGCCCTCGGTGCATCCTGGGAAAGTGACAGCGCACTCGCCTTGACACGCTTTTGTGCTGCCTCGAGCTCCTTGGTGAGCTCATGGATACGTTGCGTCGCCCACGAGAACTTCCGGTCGTTGCCCGATTGGGCAATCTTTCTTTCGCGAGGCGGTGACGCCTGCGCCGGCTCCTCAGTTCCTGCGCGAGGCGAATCAGTGAGAAGTCAGGTCGCCGAGAAGGAAAGTCCCGGAAGTCTCTTAGCGCACAGACACACCGAAGCAGACAGTCAGTGTTTAAATTACCTTCAAGTTCTTGCGAGGAGAAGCGCTCGCCGGTGAGGAAGCCGCTGCGCGGGTCCAGTCGAGTGTCGAGCACCTTGGGGTCATAGGCTCCTGTAGTGTCATCGGGAGCACCACCAGAGTAAGTTTGGCATGTTCCAAGGAAGCTTGAGCCACAGCACACGGACCGGGACCCGGCGTTTGCTCCTTCGCTGCGAGGAACCGTTCTGGCCCCTTGCCGAAGCCCAACACCATGGCTGCGTTGTCTTTTTGAGCTATGTCGGTCAAGCTAGCAGTTTAGGACAGCGGGTTAAATGGTTGACCACAGGCGAAGCCAGGAAGGCGTCCCTACCAGGCTCAACACAAGGGGTGTGTCCTGCATTATAGAAATTTAAAAGCTATGTGAAATATGTCAACGCAACTGGTAGGGCAGGAGGCGACGGAGTATGGCAGCGGACAGAATCCAGGTCACGGCTGCTGCGCTTCCCAAGTGCACTGCGCCGCCTAGTTGACGCGGTTCAACTTTCCGAATTTTTCTTTCTAAACGCATTTTGCTAGGTTGAAATATGAGAGCTGGCCTACCTGCTGGCTCTGCCACGTCGGTTCCCGTCCTTGAACATGTCCTCGCACCAATAACAAACTTCGCACGCCCCACTCCCATGCCTTAGCGCTCCGCCCTATCCAGTTTCGCACGAAAACCGGCATCACATGCCGGGGTGCAAGGGGATTGCAACAACGGCTTGGGTAGTGGTGGCACGGTGTCGTTGCCTAGTCCACAATCACGAACATTTGGGCACAACGAGAACGTGTAGCAGCCAAGCATGCCTATTGCGAGTGCGCTGCGTCGACTGCTCCCGTCACGCCGACGCCGACAGGGCTAACATGGTACCGTGAAAGGCCGTTTACGCACATTAGGGCACGCATTAGGGTCCTCTGATGCCTTCAGTATCCCGTCTCCGCCGGGCACACCATAATTACTAGTATTTCAGGTTATTGAGTTTCTGAACTTGGCAACAAACGATGCAGATCCATTATGACTAAAATGTCGGTGCAAACGGCCAATCCATTAGCGTGCATCGACAAGTAGTCCAGCGCTCACTGCCCGGGTGTGGTTACTAATTCCTACCCACAGTACTTACCAGTCCCACCACAGCATGCTACCCGTGGTCGGCAGCTGGCGTTGATGTCTCGCTCACATCATGTCCGCCAGGCGCGCCGCCAGGCCGCACCTGTCTCCATGAGTAGTACATAGTACCGCGGTCTGCTCCGTGAGGTCACAGCTCGCATTAAACGCTGTTCAACCGAATGTCCAGTGCAAAGGGCTGTCGGGCTCTACGAACAGTGCTCGACACAGTCTATCATGTTGGAGCCGCAGGGCCCATGTTTGCTGCCAAACTGCAGTGGTCAGGAGGAAATGGCTGTTTCGATTACTTCCTGAAATGAGGCACTGGATCGCGTGTGCGGCGGTTCTTCTTCAGGGCTATATCGACCGGCGCAGTGCTGCTATGGCGTTACATAATGGCACTACATGGCTGCTGTTTGCCGGCCTTTTGGCACGATCCCGGTGTATGTCCGGGTGAGGGGTATGGCACGCTGCTCACGACGGCCTTCAATGCCATGATGAAGAACTCAGGTGAGGTAATCGGCCAGGGTGACCCCTGGGTCACACAGCACGTACCGAAGAACTTCCGAGAGAGGATCAGGATGCTACGCGCAGTTAAACAACCACATGGACCGACTACTGAGACGCGCTCCACGCACCAGCGCCAGGTGGCTGCGTTGGCATCCATGAAGCATGCACGTGCCAGGTATCAAAGCCCCGCCCTTGGCAAGGTACGCAACTTCCGAACGCACCGCAATTCCATAATACATACAATAAGGACGGCAACATGTGAACGGCACCCAGACAGACGTGCAGGCACGTACATGATTCTGGTGCAGGAATGTCAAGAGTAGTAAAGAGGAGAGAAGGAGCGTTTCTGGCGATTGGAAAGGGTGATTTGATGCGCACTCACAGACCGCCCCTTATTTGGGCCCACGAACGCAAGACATTCCATGGCAAAACGTTGCACAGCTCTGCACTGCAGTGGTTGTGGTGCTAGGATCTAGGATCTAGACGAATTGATCCTCCTTGCAACATGCGTAGTATGGACAGTGCTGCCAAGCACAACCCAAGCTCAACCGCATTCTTAGCATGAGGAACTGCGATATCTCGCCACAAACGGCCTTGCAAGTATGAGAGCGATATGTCATGACGGCAAGAGGATGTTCGTTCAGTGTCAGACACGCCCGAGAACTGGATTGCGAGGATGCGTGGCAAGCCGCCAAAGGAAGGCTCTCATTTGCATTCTTTGCAAGGCATCACACTCCCAATACTCCGACACAGTGTAATTAGGGAAAGGCGACACACATACAGCCAGCAAACAACACGCTTAAACAGTACTTAGCGGACCAAAGCGCGACAAAAAGGACGGATTTCGAATCAAACGAGACTCAAAAGAGAGTATGTAAGCCTAGCATAGCTCATGGTGCCCGGGGAAGTTCAACACAGCGACGGCTAGGACGTCGCCAGTGCCTCGTCCTTGCCCACTCAAACTTCGCCGGTGTCCGTGTCTCCCGCTGCTTCGGCGCTGCCCGCTGCTTCCGTGTCAGCATCCGCATCGGGCTCCTGACAGTACGGGGTCCTGTGCGCACCGAACGTATAGCCCGGTGGGCACGTGATGACGTGGTGGTGCTGGAAGCCACACCGGATGCCCATATTGGGCGCGAAGGGACTGACGTACACGCCGTCGGGCCGGCCGATGCAGAAGCAGGCGGGGTCCTTGCATCCGGGCACAAGAGTCGTGCCGTTGCGCGGCGCGTGGCCGCAGTCGCGAATGCGGTGGTCCCACATGAAGAGCGCCGGGCAGGTACGGTGGGAACCGCGGCCGCCGGAGCAATAAATGTAAGCGAAGACGTTGCCCGTCAACACGTCGACGTACTTGCCATCTGCTTTGTCCCGGCAGAAGCAATCCGCCGTCTTGCAGACCTCTGGGCCCATGGCGGATGCCGACGTGCCAGCCGTCGACACGGCGGCCGCTGCCTGTGGAGTCGGCTGCGGTGGGCACCTGCCTGTCGCCGCATCCAGGGCCAGGCCTCCAGGGCAGAAGTCCTTGATTGCACGGCCACTGGCGCACACATAGGCGGTGCTGAGGTCGGTGGAGTCGAGAAAGTAGAAGCCGTCATCCTTGCCGACGCAATCAAGCCTGTCAGACACTGCCGACGGCATGATGGGTGGCGGTGGCAGGTCGCAGGCCTTCGCTGTGGGGTTGTAGACGTGGCCGGCTGGGCAGCGCCGGACGTGCGCCTTGCCCAGAGCGCAAATGATATAGACGTCCGGTGTTGCGCATCCCATAGAGGGAGGGCAGGGGTGCACATCTGTCTCCCTTCCGGCGCAAAAGCACTCCAGTGGGTTCGCGTAGCTGTCACACGGTGCGCCAGGCTTGCCTTGTACGGCGGTCGTACGAATAGCAGCGGCAGTTTGGCCTTGGTGTCCTCGGTCAACATGGGTCCGCGCAGAGGCCCTGACGGCCAGTCGCGCAGAGACGTCGCTGTCAGATGCACTGTCCTCGTTGCCCGGGTCGCCACCAGCGTCGGCGCCGGTGGTGGACGTCGTCCGTGTGCTGACGTCGGCCGCCACAGCCCCCAACGCCGCCGCAGCTGCAGGATCGCCCGCGGCGGACACGGCCGCCATCGCAGTCGTGCCGTTGCCGTACGGCGCGGTGAGGTTGCCGTACTCCTCCAGGGCCCTGCGCAACCCGTACTTCGCCCTGCAGTTCTGCCATGTGGCTCCCAAGAAGTTGGCGCACGAGCCGGTGACTGGGGCGCAGTAGGTGCCGCAGTCAATCGGCGCCGAGCTGGGGCAACTGGTCTGCCAGCACACCGGGCCGATGCCTAGGAGCGGATACACGGGAAGAGTATGTAGGGCATGGGTGCACGTAAGTATACACATCAGAAGACGGAGGCCAAACGCTAAAAAAGACGACAGGAGGCCGCACCAGCAGCTCAGCGGCATGAATTGCGCCAGTATCGCTGCACGGCTCCAACACCCTAGCGAATCGCGCATGCGTACGGGATCCAGCGATAGTATACGGTACTGCCCAATATTGGCCTCGAAAGGACTGCGCTGCACTGCCAGCAAGCCAGCCAGGCAGCGCACGAACGAGCTCCCACCCTGTCGCAGCTCGCACCGTGAGAACCCCCGACAAACCGACCGGCCGCACCTTTATATTTACTGGGGCAGTAGTCGTAGCACAGCGCGCCCTGCACCTCGTACTTGGGGTTGCAAACCAGAGGGAGGGCGTTGCGCCAGGAGGTCCGCTTGGAGAACGACTGTATGGCGGAGCGGCTGCCGGGCGTGTAGCTTTCCTTGAACATGGTGCGGTACTTGACGTAGCCCACGCCGCGGTCATAGGTGGCCTTCCAAATGAGGCTGGCGTGCCGCACGCACAAGCAGCCGCCGTCATCTCCGAAACCGCCACCGCAGTTGCGGCCGCAGCAGCCAAACCAGGTGCAACAGCAGCCCTTCCCATACGCAGCATAGTCGCGCCTGCGTTTCGGTGCAGTGTTTTAGCTCAATTGTGGGCTGACGGGCTGCAGCGCGGAGCAGCTTCCAAGCCAAGCAATCAGGAACTGGGACACGCACAAGCCGGTCTGCGCAGCCTGCTTGCAAACAAGCGATAGGAGTCCAGGGCCGGAGGTACACGAACCTGGCCGTGCCTTTCGCGCAGGACAACGACCCAGTATAAGAGATACATGTCAAGCTACGGATCCGTAGCAGGTTGCATGGCTCATGGGCCTCGGGCTCGCACTGCAGCAGCATGCGGCTCATTGGTGCTGCACGGCTATTGCGGCTTGGTGCTGGGTCCCGGCGTGCCGGTAGAGACTCTTACTGAGGCTCCTGCGTGATATAGCCGTGCTTGCTCACCAGCAGGACAAGGGGTCGTTCCGGTAGCCGTCGGGGCAGTTGCACTGGATGCACATGGTCAGGCCGTTAGAGCAGTAGCCGGAGCGGCAGGCCGGGTAGCACAGGCCCGCCCCGTTGTCCTCGTCGCCTGATGGGTTGATGGGCGGCAAGGAATGGTGCCCGGCAGTTAGGCGTGTGCAAGGGGGCAGAGCACGGGCCCAAGGCGACATCAGAACATTCGGACGCGAGAATGGAAACCTCCTCACCTGGGTTGCAACTGCTGGTCCAGCAGGTTAGCCGGGTGACGGGGTCCTCGGACCAGCCCGAGGGGCAGCGCTTGTAGCAGCGACCCAGAATCAGGTCGTAGCCATCAGCACACCTAAACGAGAGAGGAGCGGGCAATACGCATTAACCGAAGAAGCCGAAGCATGAAAACAAACTTTGGTAACTAGACCGAGGCAAGCTTGTAGCGCTGCGTGCTTGAGGTGAGCGATCGGGTAGGGGCGAGCACGAGTGTTTCACAGCATCTAGCATGGAGCCGTAAGAGCTAGCCAGCTGTCAGATGAGCTGCGCCTGGCTGATGACCCACGGGTCACTTACCTGTCGTAACAGATGAGGAGCTCCTGGATCTGGCCCGACGCACATCCAACGGTGCTGCACGTGAGGCCGGTGCCGGCAATGCCGTCGTCACGCCATCCAGGAGGGCAGTTTTGGTAGCACGTGTTGAGGATGCCGTACGACCTGTGCATGAATACCCAGAGCGTGTAGGACGGGCGGGCGTGAGCGACACCTGCTCGTTAGAGTCAAACGGTGGATCAGCGGATAGCGACGAGACTCCTGTTGTGCCGCCACTTGAGCGCCATTGCCACGCGTTGGTATCAAGACCAGGCGACTGCTACCCTGGGGCCTTTGACCAACCGGCTAGGCGTTGACGCCTAACAGCGAACAGCACAGCTGACAGTCACGACTGACAGACCTGCGTATGCCGATGCGTCAAGAGTTGAGGACCCACCCGTACTGCCAGTCGGTCGGGCACTTGGGGTAGCAGAGCGCGCCCTGCTTCTCCTGGCCCGACGGGCACGAGTCGACGACATAGCCCGCTCCACGGCCAAAGCTGTCCTTGGTGCAGGCGGCTGCATCGGAACAGAAGGGAGCAATGCACACAGACATGCAAGCTGAAAGTTGACATAGGTCTGAGGGCAAGTTCTGACATGACGTGCATACCGTTTAGTGGGCTAGCCCAGGGAAGCCCTCCCCTGGGCTAGCCTGGCACGATAGGCAACGGCCGGTACGCTGGTGCGACACCCTCACCTGTCAGGGGCTCAACGATCTTGTCCCTCAGCATGTTCAACAACTGGGTCCATGGGAGTTGGTTCGAATCAAAGTTGAAATCGAAGGAGATTGGCACGCCGCCCACTCTGAAGGATGCACCGATCCCAAATACGACCTGTCAGGGAAGGCATGCAGCAGGTCCTTAGCACGCGCCGTCGAGAAGGCTTATTCCGTCATAACTAGAATCAAAGACGATGGAGTGCCTCATAGCGGTGCTTACTGTCCAGCTGCCAAGTTCCTTGCATCTGAGAATGTGTCCCACGGAGTCTATGACTGCGCCGTCATCTCCCAAGGGGGAAGGAGGGGCTGAACCCTGGGACAGGCCTAAGCAACCCCCAAGAAGCTATACACACGCACACATGCCTGCGTTTGTTTGAGGACCAGGTTGAACTTGAACCAGTCCAAAATGAAGAAGTCTCTGACGTCGATACCGAGACCCAACCTGCGAAAGCAATGAACGAGGCGGTTACCATCAATACCAAACCAAGAAACGGCATGCAACAGTCCATTGAGCAGCCTTTCAAACCTGACTCGCACTTTGCCGCAGCCGTCAGCATCCTGACCCAGGAACCGCCGGTATCCTACTTAACTACTCCTGTCTTTGCCTGCTGTTGCAGTGCACGCTGCCCTGTTACACTTACGCGTCGACGACTGCCTGGGCCGCCACGATTGCGTCCTTGACGATTTGAGCGTCCTGCGTACGTGCGTGAGCGCGTGCAGCCAGTTATCATTGGATCCGGTGGACACTGGAAGTTACTGGCCTGGCCCTGCCGCCCCGCCGCCCCGGCCTCATGATTGCTCGACCAGAAAAAAACGCATTCGCTCCACCCGCTCGCTTTCAACCCGCGCACCTGCACCCCGGAGACCTGTGCTCGCAGTATGAGACCGTCTGTGTCGACTGCCACCTTGAATGCGAACTTGATGGACATGAACGTCATGTTGCCGTCCAGGTACAGACCCATGGGGATGGGCTCGCCCACCGTCAGCTGCAGCGTCTGGCGCGCAAAGGATACTTTGACGCGGTAGACCTGGATCTGGTAGGGGCCCAGGTCAGCCGGGACTGACAGCTGGTTGAGCATCCTCTGCAGGAAATACAGGGATATGGGCGCGATTAAACAGATCGAACAGGCTTGAACGCTTGATGGACGGGCACCTTAGTCGCGCACATGATGGGGCAGACAATCTGTGGCCGGCGAACGGCCTGATGCCATGCGTACCAAGCTCAGAGGGTGTCTGGATGCTTTGGGGCAGCGACTTAAATTTTCAGTAGCTTCCTGCGCATCGTGATGGGGCCCTCCGCCGCACCCTCCCCAGCACGATGGGCAACGATTCGCTGCTACACATACACCCCCGGCCTGGTCCCATGCTCTCTTTAGTCCCATGCCCCGTTTGTACAGTGCCCACGGCTACGCACCTGCAGATCGAAGTTCTCAACCGCGAGCCGTATGCCAAACTGCATTTTGGGCCGGTCAAACACGACCGCAATGTCGACCTTGGTGTCTAGGATAGAGCCCTTGGCCGCGAACTCGATGTAGGTGAGGATGACCCACGGAATGTTGACAATGGGCGCCAGGCCAATGGACCCGCCGATGTAGTCAATGACGATGAAGGGAAAGCCCTTGATCTGGATTGTTGAGGTGGCGTATGCCTGTGTTTCACCACGTCACACGGGAGGTCAAGGAGAATGTGGGTTGCACGGCCTTCAGGGCTACACGCCGTTCACATGAATGGTGACACGAATGGCCTTGCAGGCCCCTCGCCTCAGCCACAAGCACACCGCAAGCCGGTCCTCAACTCTCACCAGCGGTACCCTCAAGCCGTTGGACGCGCCGGACCCGCTCAGACCCAACGAACCCCTGTGCCCTCACCGTCAGAATGAAGCTGATGCCCGGTGGCGGCGCGAGCGTGTCGTACTGCACTTTAGCGCCCATAAGGAATCCGACGTAGTCGGGTTCGAAAATGGGCATCCGCATGGTGGCCCTGAACTGCGCCGAGCAGAAGAATTGGAAGTTGGCGCCGTCCAAGGAGAATCCAAATCCGAACCTGTCAGCGGATGACGTAGTGGGCACGGTACCGTATCAGATATGGCACATGATAATGGTAGGGAGGGCTGAGCAGGTAAACGTTTCCAGCAAGCAAGGAGTGACCTCCATCCTGGTTGGTACAGAAAAACGGCTTCACATGAGTGCGGCCTTACGATAAGTATGAAGGCCCAACGAAGGGCTCGCCAATGTTGAAGACCCAGGTCTTCTCGATCACGATCTGAAGTGAGCCGAGCTTGGGCGTTAGCTTTATGTCATCACCGCTGAAGCCTAAGAAGTCCAGGATGTCGCTGAGGCCGGGCACGCCGCTGAGGTCTGGGCTGCCGGTGACGTTGAAGTCGCCGTCCCAGGTCACGATCAGGCGTGACATTTTTGCGGGTTTTAGCATCATGATGATAAACTCGGGTGTCGCAGGGAACAACGTCTGGAGGGTGTCTGCAGCGGACACTTTCCGAGCCTCGGCCTTGAGGGTGAGGCTCTTGGCGCCGCGGTCCTTGGAGGCCCTGTCAGCCACCACGAGCTGCAGGGCGGGACGGGCATGTCACGGAGAGAGGCAGGGTACGGCCCGTATGAGGCGTGACAGGAAGGCAGCACGGCGGCGAAGCAAGGGGAAACCGGGCGAGCACTGCGGCCCGAGCAAGGCCTCCTGCAACACGTCCGGCGTTGTGGACGACAACAGCAGAGCCGTACAAGCGAGCTGGGCTCGCTTGGCGGCGGCGAGTACCCTTCCGGTCCGGGCGCGGCCTTGGCAGCGGCACACTATGGCGGCAAGGGCAGCCTCCCCTGGACCAACGCCCTATAGCTCACCTCTACAGACACAGGAATGTTGACTAGCTGTCCCGACGCGCTGACAACCTGCGCGAAACACCACGCCACGCAAGGCGCGAAATTGTTAGTAAGCTTTTTGTCGCCATGAGAAGTGGTCAATCTTGGCAGCCCCCTATCCACACAAGCACACATGAGTCTGCAGAGAGAGTCTCAATCGGATAGGCAGGCCGCATGAAGGACGGGTGCCAAAGGACACCTGCCGCCGAAAGCCGTCCGACCACAGGAGAGCGACTGCTCTAACATTGACAGGAAACAACTGTTCATAACGGGTTTTGTATGCACATCGTCGAGTAGCACACCGTATCGACGTGTGTGTACTTGTGCAGCTCAGCATGCGGGAAGTAACAGCAGCAAGACTCATCCACTCGATCCACCCACCAGGCCCTTGCCCGCAGCCAGGACAACTGAAGCGCCATTGAGGGTGACGTACTGGACGGGGGAGTAAGATCCCCTCCACTGTACGGCAATATGGAAAGAAGCGGTGTTAGGCAGCACGTGCTGGTGCAATGCTGGAGACGGAACGGATGCCAGTGAAGCGCACGCCCTCAGACAGGCTTCTGTGCATAGGCAAGCCTTCGTGGCAACCCACTTACGCTCAACGTGAACGACGGGACGAGCTTGCGGTTGCCATCAAAAACTTGCATGACGGCCGGAAGGGATGAACCGCTCATGAGGAGGGGAATGCTCAAGCCGAACTCCAGGAACATGCCAGCAGTCCCTGCGTGCGCCAAAGCGGAAGCAGAGAAGCTCACCGCAACGACACCAGCACTGCTTGCACAAAGCAACGGCCGCAATATCTAGGCCCGTAAATCGGCCATGAACGATGGGTTCATTTTGCTGAACGGGCGTGGATTAGGTAAAGCTCGGCACGCTGATGCTTGCGCGAACCCACCGGTGTCAACTCCAAGGCTCGCTGCCCTGCTGGACACCACATACACGGATGGGTTCCGAATGGTCAGGATGTCACTGACGTCGAAGGGCAGGCTGACTCCATTGGCGATCTGCTTAAGGGCCGAGCCGATGTCAAGTGAGGCCTCCATCGTGAGGGACGCCTTCACGACACCCCGCGAGTCAAAGAGCAAGTCCGCCGCCAGGCCGGCGGAGGTAGGCCCCGCCTGGATGCTGAACAGGCCTGCAGCATGGGTTGGAACGACAGGGAAGGGGGCGGCTTAAGAGCAGGCAAGCCCGGCAGGACAGGCGGCAGTGCTGGAAAGCCCGTGAACGATGGCGACCGGAAAGGAGCGATCCATGGATTGCACCCTAAGGTCCAGGCGTTCCACGGCCATGCGTGCTCGCTTTTGGTGCGTGAACACTGGGGTAGCAAGAAAAGTCAACCATTCAATGTGAGCCATGCCTAGCCAGGCTGAGTGACAAATGACAATCATACCCGACCAAGACCAAACACTGCACACGTAAAGCGAAAAAGACGACACGGATCCACGTCACGGCCGCGCTCCTTACCTCCGTATGCAGTGCTGGCGGCAATCAGCAGGGAGGGCAGTTCCACGTTCTTGATGAATCCGGGCAAGAGGTCGGCGACTGACGGCCCCACGGCGCCCAGAACCGTTCCAACGCTGGCGCTGGGGAACGAGACAAAGAGGCTAAGCACGGACTTTGTGGTGTTGTCACTGGGCACCGTGAAGTTGAATCCGGCGGTCGCGCTGTAGGACGCGACGGAGGCTGTCGCCTTGCCGGCTATGAAGGTGCCCTTGCGCGGGATGGCCAGGGAGATTGCCTGCAGCTTGAGCGCGCCGTAGAGGATTGCGCCGATGCCCGAGACCTGTATAGCGGAGGCCGTAAATGCAGGCGTCGAAGGCGTGTGGGTGTCGTTACGTTGGTTGGCGTGCGAGCAGGAGGGCTTCAGGCCCTTGCGCTGCTCTGCTTGGACCTGGGCTACCAAAATGTGACATCGCGTACAGACCGAAACATCGACGCTCCGGTGCGACAGCCTTGGTCAGCCACTGCCAATCCATTCGGCGTGCGGCCGGCATGCCACATGATGTCGGGGTTGGGGCCAAGAATCCAGAGTGGACCGCACACACCTGGAAAACGTACACGCCCGTGTCGATGGAGTACGACAGCGTGCAAATGGCGTCCCTGAGCCTCAGGTCGGGGACGGTGATGAGGACGCTGCTCTCAAAGCCCACCCCGGACGCGAGCGTGATGCTCAAGTCCTTGAGCGTGGCCCAGTTGTTGAAGGTCGGGATGCTGCCGATGACCTGCGTGTGACAGCCAACAGGGCATGTTTGTGGAAGTGAATGCAGCATGCCTTGAAAAGGCGCCTGTCCATTACTGTGGTGCTTTTCTTGTGCAACCCTGCTGCGCACAGCATGGGTGCATGTGTCTCACACGACGCAGCGAGCTCCGACTTCATTTATACAGGAGCCATTGCCCCCCTTACATACGCACCTGCATAACATAGGTGGCTGGCGATTGGCCCGTAGCTCCCGCAAAGTACAGCCGGGACCGCACACCGTTGACGCCGATGTCGGGGATGCTGAGGGTGAAGCCCAGCTCGCCCGAGGGGATCAGCTCCGTTCCGTTGCTGAGGAACAGGTTGGGCTTCCCTGCGATTCCATGCACCGCAAGCGACGTGCAGCGCAGGCACGTGGGAAAACGCAAATGTTGCGGTCATCCCCATGTTGCAGCACGCATGCGTCTCCTGCCCGCGCTGCAACTGCCTCCTTCCCACGGTAGCGTCAGTTGCATACCCAGCAGCTGCTCGTCAATAGCATCGGCGGACCCAATCACGCACCTGGGTAGAACGGCACGAACTGCACGTAGGGGCTGCATAGAGTGAAGACGTTGTCGGGGACGTTTGCACCCAGCCCCATGTCGTTAAGCAGCAGGCCCAGGGCGAGGCACAAGCCGTCGAGGTCGATCTTGATGTAGCGCAGCCCCGTGGTGGTGTCCATAGCGATGGCGGCGTTGGCACCAGGCCCCGACTTGGGCCGGGCGTAACCATAGAAATACAGGTCTGAGGGTCGGGCCGTAGGCAACAGTATGTAAGGTGGCCGAGCATTTGAACCATGGCTGGTGAGCCGCGGATGATGAAATGAGACGTGCTTCCCAGCCGGGCTCGTGGTCTCACACGACAGTATGCCGCCCCGATCCACTGCCACTTGGCCAAAGCCATCCAATCAATCGCCTCGCAAGGTTGTGGAACAGCTTACCGTCAGAGCTGCTGACTGTGGCAACGTCGCCCCTCATCTCGCCTGCACAGGGGTGCATCCGGTGGCGCATACATGGCCGTGTGGCCGGGCAATGGCGTTGTTGCCAGGTGAGGCAAAGGCAGTCAGCATGGGCAGCCTCTATAAAGGACAGCACGCGGCACCAAGCGGGGCGTACGATAGCTAGTTGGATCGGCGGCCGACCGGGGTAGCGAGCACGGCGCCGCACATAATTCCGATACCGGCCCCTCCAATATGGGTGAGCCATGCCGTCCGGTAGGTAGGCCGTCCGTACATACCGCATACGGCTATCCGGCAGCTTCAGCACTCACTCATGATGCCGAATGACTGGAAGGTAATCTCGGACAATTTGCGCGTCACAAACGTCGGCGCAGCCGGCCACATGCGCGCATCTTTAATGGCCGTGCCCAGGTTTGCATCTGAGCCGTTAAGGAAAAAGTTAAGCCCGCTCCGACCGCCGATAGTCGTGATGTTAATGTTGGAGGATAGGGGCACGCCAAGGAACCTGGCACTTCCCAGGCTCTGCAGTCCAAAGCCCTTGATCGCCGTCAAGTTCATTGATTCAAATCGGAAGAGGCCACCCGCAAGGGCGATTGCCTGGTTCATCTGCGGGAATGCCAAATGAACCGGCATGGAAGGGGATCAGGTAAATGGGTGACCCAGGCCCACATCGGCGTAGGATGGACTCTCTTCACATGACCCATGGGTCGCTGGGGCCCGCTCCCGCCGCTATGCCCACATCGGCGGCGGAGGGCCACTTGCACGTCTTGCAGTGGCCATCAATTCTCCTTTGTCCACGGCGTCGCATGCTGTGATGATGGGCGACCTGCCGCATCCGTTGTAACGACGGGCCCTGCATCGCACCTGGAACACAATGTTCGTCATCTTGTTGCCGGAGGCATCCTTGATCAGGACCTCGCACAGGAAGGTCTGCTTGTCGAGCAAGGGGAGCCTCAGCCCAAAGTTCAGATATACACCCGGGGGCTTCCCAAAGCTCGGGTTTATCCCTGCCAACGGGTCAAGGTACAGACAAATATTAGTATGGTCAGCTTTCCGTGGCACGTGATAGTGCAAGTCCATTGCATTGTGTCAACTGAACCCGCATCCAAAGGCGGATAATGCTTTAGGCGAATGGTGCTAAACCATAAAACAGCTGCTAGCTGCAGCTGAGCGGCACCGGTAGTCCCTGCTCCAGCATCAGTAAATGCCGACAGGCGTCCGACAAACCTGTGATGTTCACGTCAGTTCTGTTGGAGATGAACGATAGAGAGGGCTTTGACATGGTTAGAATGCCGTTTACAATGTCCGCCGGAAGCTGAACTCCGAAGGCAGACAGAGCTGCCACAATGTCCAGGTTCTGGTCAAGGCCCAACGTCCCGAAGGCGATGCCGCTTTTGTCGACAGTGTAGTCGTGGGTTATGCCGCTGATGGCGAGTGGCCCCGCCTGTAGCCGGAACAGGCCTGCATGACGAAAGGGGTGGGTCCGTCGGTGCAGGGGCAACGTGCTCTCGGGGCATGTGTTTAGTGGGCTTGCGCACGACGGGTAACTTGTGCTTCAGACGATGGGAGCCCTCTGGCAGGAGCCTGGGGCATCACTCCTTGCTGCGAACCACTTATTCCCAACACGGCAAGAAGTAGCCCTGCTACGGGACGGTGGTAATATCGCACTGCCCCCAATCGCCCCGGGGGGCGCCTTTCGCCTACCGGAATCAAGGTCCACGGTTGACAGTCGTACATCGCGGAGGAGTGCGTCCGCGACGAAGGAAAAAATGTCGGAGATGAACTCGTTGCCTCTGGGCGAGCCAGCGAAGATCGTTGCGAAAAGCTCTCCAATTTTCACGTTTGGAAGCGTGATGGATAAGGACACCTTGCTGCTTGCGGCAGCGTCCAGGCCCACGCCGGCCGGGCGGGTCACATTGAAGGACGCCGAGCCCACGCTGCCCAGGAATGACGCGTTGGCGGTGCCCGCAAAGTACGAAGCACCCCGGGGAATGGTGAACCCAACGCCTTTTAGGACTATGTACTCCGAGAAGATGCTCGCAGCGCCCGTAACCTGCAACAGCAGAGTGCACGCTACTTGTTAGAACTTCCTGCATTTGGTGGAGCCCAGGTAATGCATGGGCACACGCCGCCATTGTCGCTGGTACGTTGCAGCTTAGTCCGCTCGCGCAAGGCCCAAGGCCGCATCATCGACGCAACCCGGTGTCCACACGACCGCCGGTACTCGCATGGTGCGCAACACAACCTGGAGTGTGAACGCCTGTGTTGTGCTGTTGTAGGACAGACTGGCGTCGGTGCGGAAGAGGCCTAGCCGCGGCACATCGAGCGTGACCGTGGCCTGGGCTGCAGACCGGGACATGCCGTACAGTTCCATGCTGCGCACGGTCGCAAAGCTGTCGAGCAGGTAGAAATTGCCCTGAATCTGTTCACCGTGGATTTTAGGAGGGCCGCGGGTAGCAAGGGTGGTTTTTTTCACCGTAATTAGGAAACGGGCGCACACGATCGGGCCAGGTTGGTGCCGGCTGATGCCTGCCCTGCGCGCCCATGGTCAAGACATCCAGTGGAGGACCTACCGGCGGCAATCGGACGGTCTTGACGCATGGCATGTACTCGCCGGAAGTTTGTGTGCACACGCTTGATGTACACACATGCGCTTCGTGCAGGTGAAGCGGTGTGATCGGTGTGAAACATGCGCATGAACCTGTTGCCGTGTACGTGGCTAGCGACGGTGGAGTGCGCTCTGGTTAACGTAACCGCGTGTGAGCCCACCTGGATGCGGTACTCCGCTGGAGCTTGCCCCGACGCATCCGTGTATACAAACTTGGCGGGCGCCTTGTTGATGCTGATGCCCGGTATGCTGATTGCGGCGCTGACTGTGCCCCCAGGGACTAGCGTCGTGTTGCTGCTTGTTACAAAGTTCGCAGCACCTGTACGGACATTATAGCCGCAAACGGGCACACGGTCGTTCATGGTTACAAGCTAGGGGAAACCGACAACTGACCCATGCGGCAGTCCGGGTAGGCAAGTTTGTACAGAGACCACAAACAATTGCACGCGAGCTATGCAACACCGCTAGTCCAGCCTTACTAGCCTTACCGGCGTAATATGGTGTGTACTCCAAGGCTGGGCCGCACGCCGACATGGTCAGACCATCCGGCAAGCTCAGGCTCACGCCGATGTCGCTCCAGAGCTGGCCGAGGCCGGGGCAGTAGTCGGCCGCCATACCTATCCTGATGTGGCGCAGGCCGCGGGCGTCCAGAATGATGGACAGGCTGGTGCCGCCCACGGGACCCGCAGAGATGTAGTACGCGCCTGTGGATTGGCAGTAAAGCACGATGCGCAACGGAGGCAGAAGGTGGGGCAAAAGGTGGGGCAATCTACACAAGAGCGACCGGGCATTGATGGTCCAGAGCGCTGCTCTGTAGCGCCTGCTAACCGTCAACTGTCAACTGTCAATTGCCGAGCCTCCTACCTTGCCTCACGTCGACGCTGACCACGGGGAACACCACGTCCGTCAGCTTCGTGGTGACAAGGGCCGGCGGGGACGTCCACATGCGCGGGTGCTTGACCGCGTCCAAGAGGCTGACATTGAAGGTCCGCAGCGTACCCGCCAGGCTGACTCCGCCGACTGGCGGTTTTGTCAAGGTCAGGTTGGCGCCAAAGGTGATGCCGAAGAAACTGGCGTTGGCCCTGGTCAACAGGCCGGTGCCCTGGACCGCCGTGATGCTGACTCCAGAGAGGACCAGCAGGCCGCCCGCGACTGAAACGGTTTGGTTGAGCTGCGTTGGCAAAGCATAGATAGGGGCAACACATTTTACGCCAGCCAGCATCCGGGCTTCAAAGGCATCTGTGCATGGGCGCAGCCATTGCCTCGGAGGGCTTGGATACCAATCGTGGAGGTTATCTCCCAACGTACCGTAAGTACAACCGTAGGCTGGAGGCGGCCCTGCGCGTCCCGGGTCTGAATCTCGCTGGCGAGCGATGAAATCTCCAGGGCGGGGATCGATACCGTCAGAACCAGGTATGCCCCAGGGGGCTTGACAGGCCTTCCGGCTACCTCTGCAGCAGAGACGGATGGGGCGAAGGCAGGGGCATGGACGCAGGTGCAGAAGGGCGCGAAGTGAGCAGGGATAACGGCAGGGATAACGGCAGCACCGCTACCCGCGCCATCATTAAGTACCGTCGTAGGTGCATGGCATACGCTTCTGCCCGTTGCGTGAGCAGCGTGAGCGACCACGTGGCCGTCGCCTTGCTCGCCGGGCGCTGCAGCCGTATGAAGGGCAAACGTGCCTCGCACCCCCAAGGCCAGCTGGGCGTCGCACCTGTCAGGTTGTAGCCAGTCCTGTTGGAAACGACGGTCAGGGCCGCGTTCGAGACGGAGATCATGCCGTTGGTGTCGACGGGCAATGGGATGCCCACATCAGCGAGGAGCGCTGCGAGGTCCATTCCCTTGTCGAGCCCCAAGGAGGCCAGGAGCGGCCCGGTACTGTCGAACACAACATCGGCAGTGACGCCATTGCTGGTGGGGCCAGCCTGGAGCCGGTGCACGCCTGCGACGGATGGGCGCGCGGCACGGGCGCAGCAACGCAGGTGTCTTGGTGGGTGGTGGTGGGGAGGGACGCGGGGACATGCGCATAGGCGCCATATACACACCGCCAAAGCGCCCGCTTCATCCGATGCAAGGCGGAGCAACTAGCACGATGCTCTCCTCTTACGATGCTGCTTAAGCCAAAGCGGGCAGTTGCGGCATTTTGCCTTACGCCATCCGGCTATCCACTCAGACAAGCGTTGACAGCAGATAGACCGCAACTCACCGACTGTCGTGTTGGGTGCGGAGATCTGCACCTGCGGGAACTGCGCCCCCGTGAACGAACTTGGGAGGAACTGGTTCAGGGCGACGCCGGGCAGGAGTGCCGTGACCAGAGGGCCCAGCGTGATGTTGGGAAGGGCGAACGACAGTGACATCGTAGGCTTGAGCGTTGCGACGCTTGGCCTGCTGAGGTTGAAGGTGACAGCACCGGTGAAGCCCGCGATCGATCCCCGCGCAGAGCCCTCCGCATACTGGGAGCCACGGGGGACCTTGAGAGCCAGGGAGTCGATGGCCACGAGCCCGTTGACCAGCTTGGGCAAGCCAGCAAACTGAGCATTTGCCGGCAGTGGCACGAGACGGGGCGGGGTGGGGGTGGTGAAGTGCGATAGGCCGGCGGGGACATCACGCATTACGGGATTCTTGCTTATTTTCACACACGCACCACACAGTCTCTATCACACACGATAGGCCACAACAAGAAGGATTGCTGCCAGCTGATTGCTTTCTCGGGCGGGTTCGCCCGGGCTCTTCACACACATGCGGCACGCACCTTGAACAGGAACGTGCGGGTGGGGTCCGTGTACTCCGCCCAGCAGCTCGCATCCACCAGGCCGAGCTCCGGCACGCTGATCGTCGCGTTGACTGTGAAGCCAGAGTCGGGCACCAAGGTGAGCGCCACGTCCTTCACCGCCGCCCAGTTGTTGAGCACCGAGATGGGCGACAGAAGCTGCGGAATGGACACGATACATTACACTCATTCTTCGTACGGCGCATGCATGTGTGCATTGCAGTACACACCTTGACGCTGAAGCTCGCCGGTGACTCCCCGGTGGAACCCTTGAACGTGAGGGCGGCAGTGGCCACGTCGGGACTCAAGTCCGGAAGGCTCATGCCGAAACGGACCGTGCCAGAGGGCTGGAACAGCCTGCCGTCAGTCCATGCAAAGTTAGGGGCACCTGCGAAGAAGGCAATGCGTGGGCGGGCGTTGGATGTCTGTCAATCAATGCCCCATACATGCGGCACGTGTCCGCACAGCTCCACGCTGCAAGCGGGCGCGCACACGGCTTAGGCGAGGATGTCCGTTGTGCTGGCATAGTCTGCCCTGTGGCTTTCCTGCTCACCTATGTAGTACGGCACGAGCTCGACAGAGGGGTCACATAGCGAGGCCACAGTATCCGACGGCAAGTCGAAGCCAAACGCCATCTCTTTCGCAAGTTGTGACAGGCTCAGGCAGCGCCCGGTGACGCTGAGCCTAATGTAGCGAAGACCGTAGCCATCCAAGCCGAAGAAGAGCGAGGCGTTGGCGTTCGGCCCTGCGACCCCATAGTAGGAGCCTGCAGCGAGGATGGAGGCACGCGGCTTTGATTGCTGGGGACGGCAAAACGCAGCCCAGCCGACCTGTGCAGCGGATGCACCCTGCGCCGCCTCTGACGATCCTCACTTTCCACTACTGATCACAACCAATTACGTGCTGCTATCAGATTCATGACCTACCGCCGCTTGAAGAGAGTTGGAGGTTGGCGAAAGCCGTCTCTGCGATCTTCCGCAGAACCAGGTCGGGTGCGGCGTCCCACATGCGGTAGTCCAGAAGCGCCTCCGTGAGGTTAACGTTGGGGGCGCTCACCGACAGCGAGAGGCCGGAGCCGATGCTCGCCAGCGCTCTGGACGTCATATTGACGCCGCCGCTCAGCGGGATGCCCAGGAAGCTGATTGAACCCTGGAACTGAAGCACGGAGTTGCTGTATGCAGCGACGCTAAGGTTGCTGATGGAGAGGAGGCCGCCAGCGAACGATGCCGCTGGATCGAACTGCGATGCGCGCGACGGCGAGTCAGCTTCATATCCTCGCGCAACGCACGGTCACCTGAGCCACGCGCAAAAACAGGAAAAAAACACCGCTGCAGAGAATCATCCTTACCCGTAAGAGTCCGAACTGCACACCCTTAACCACGATCGTAGCCTGCACGTTCTTTATGTCCAGAGTCGGCACTGTTGCGCGGACCCGAATCTGCACAACCGTTGCTCCTGCATGTACAGCAAGCGTGGTAGGAGGGCACCTGTATACGATAACGACCTGAAGTACCGTAGCCAGTAGGAGTCGCAGGGCAACTCCTTGGAAAAACGCACCGACTATGAAGGTGGCCGGCGGAGAGGACAATCAAGGCTCGTACCAGCAGCTTGCACCGGGTGCCTATGAGCATGCAGGGCTTGGGCGTCCGTGGCACGCGCCAACCCCATGGACCCCTCAACGATGGGAGCCCCGAACCAAACACCCATCGCGCCGGCTGACTTTGACAAGGTCCATAGCCCACGTGAGTTAACAGAGGCGTCAGTGAAGGCACCCGCACCTGCGGTCCGTGCGACCACTATATGGGGCTCGCTGATGGTGATGACGTCTGGTGGCATCGACCAAGACATCCCGAGCCGCTGCGCTATGGAGGCGATGGTCCAGTCACCGGCCAGGCCTACTGACAGCTGCGTAAGTGAGCCAGCCGCGTCCGTCACCAGGTTGACCAGCCTTGTAGGCGCGTCGTCCACCGGCTCAATCTTGGGCAGCGTGATGCCCGTGCTGGCGATCTGGAGCTGCGCAGAGAGGTCGGAAAGCAGGTACAGGGCCTTGCGCGTGGTGACGTCGAAGGCGAAGTCGCCGCTTCCCAGCCGCGTCACCGTGGCAACGAAGAGCCACGAGGACGTGTCATCAGGGGCCTTCACCTGCAAGCGATGGACGTGGGCAGGTGGGTTAGGATTGCCAGGCGCGACTGTACGTGAGCATTAGTATTGTAGATGAATGTGGTTTAACCACGTGGAACTAGGAGCAAGACTGATGAAAGGTGCATGCATGGAGGGGAGGAGGCTCCATCTTACCAGCTGCGACAGCCAGGGAGCATCGGCGCGAAGGGCCGTAGCCACGGTGGCCTTCCATTCCGACAGGAGATCCGTGCTGCTGCTGTCGATGAACCACTGGTAGCCGCCGTCGTAGCCCACCACCGCGCTGAAACCGTCCCAGGTTAGCATGGATCGACGTTGCCTGCCGATCAGCGGATTGCGGCTCAACCGTGACATCACCACAGGGTGGGGCGCCGTTGCAGCACAAGTCGGGTGTGGCGAAAGGCCATACAGCACATATATATAAGCGGCAGCACATACATGATCTGTAGACGAGTGAGCAAAATGCAGTACTGGCACGGAGAGCCGCATACACCTACCCGGCAGAAGCGGAGAGGGCAGCCGCCAGCGCCGCTGGGATGCTCCTCACCATAGCCGCGAGGGACTGGACGCGCAGCGTGAGGCCTGCAGCCACACCGAAGAGCATAACGGGCGCAGCTGAAGCAGAAATCAGACACTGACGCACGCCATGGCCTGAAGGAAGCGGAAAAAGATGTGCGCCCCATTCCCTATAACCTCCAGAATATGCATCGCCCGAATCTTTTCTATCGAAGGCCGCCGTCTGTTGCGACCGCTCTTTGCGCTTACCATCCATGTTTGGAGACGGTGGCGGGGGAGGCGGGGGAGACACCTCTTCGCACTCATCCGGGACGAACCGATAGCGGCATACTTGCACGACCATGGTTGTTTGCTCGAGCCCTGCGCGTGCAACGGGCACAGCCCAGATGAAGCAACATACGCAGGTTCACGTCCACAGCAACCCTTAGATTGCCTGATCGCGATGTAGCCATGCACGAAGATGCTGCGGGCCAGCATGGGATCAAACAGAACAGAATCCAGTAGGCGCTGTGAAGTGCACACATGGACACAGTTGCAAATGTAAGCGCAGGATACTCACTGGCGGCCCTGACTTGGACACGGAAAGCAGGGAAGTCAACGGCATCGTTTAGGCTGACCAATCCGGCCAGCGCAAAGCGCAGATCACTCAGGGATCGAACCTCATCGAGGGCCGACTTGTCTCCGGTGTGAACATGGACCTACAGCGCAGGCGATTCAGGGATTGCGGAAGGCCGTTTACATGGTCGTTTGGTACCCTGGTGCTGGCAGCGTCTACTAAATGCGTCAATAAGACCCGCCGCCAAACCCCGCCCGCTTGCAATATGCGTAAGGCTTGTGGGAGAGGCCCCGGCGGCAACCGCACCTTGTTGTGGTACCGGTCGCTCAGCGACCCATCACCACCGCCCCTCTGCCGGTAGGCCAAGTACATGTTGCTGCGCGGAGGTAGAGGCACGCGCCGCACGGGGAGCTCGAGTGTTACGCGGACCATGCACAACCGTGCGTGGACGCAGGCGCGGGCAGGCTGTCATCAATCACCGGGCTGCGCGACGCAACCGCCCGTGAGTCAAGCCCACGACTCAACTCCACGTCAGCTGCATGCGATACCGTGAGACCTTTTGACTTGTTAGCATCTCCCATCTACCCTCAGCTCCATTCTGTTACCTGGTGTACGCAGACCCTAGCCAGTCGGGCACGATGCGCAGCACGACTCCATCTCCCGTCAGGTAAGTGGCGGGCAGACGGTAGCTCTTGTAGGCTCCGTCCTCCGGCAGGTTGCTGCCGTTCAGGACTGCCAGGGGCGTTGCCCAGCCCAGGCGGAGCAGCTCCGGCGCCGAGGGGCAGGCTGATCCGTTACCCATGGGCGTGGATCCGTCGCCATACTGCACGCCCGCCTCCCATGCGGCGTACAAGCCGAAATCTTCGAAGCGAGTGTCATATAGACAAACGGGGTGCGCGAGAGTTTGTCAGTAGGCATGCACGGGCCGCAACACAGGGCCGTGCGCCAACTTCGTAGCGTGTTACTTCCGGCAGTCGGTGTTACAAATCCTGCCCACGCGTTCTGTGTGAGCTGCACGGGTGCTATCACAGGCGGCTTCATGTACATGACACGCAAGAACGATATGCTGTCTCACGATGCGTTGATAAGACTCCTGCAGCCCAGAGCCCCGCTGCATGCCCCGCGAAGTACTCACTGCTGAGGAGTCCTTGCATGACGGTGCCCGTGTTTAGAATGCCCTGGATGAGGTTGGTGGGAGGCATTTGCGGGTGTCAGCGTGCAGGCACACTGCGCGCGAGTACGGCACTCCTGAATTGCGTTCGGATAATCGCTGGAGCATGCAGCTGCCGACGGTCTCACCGAGCCGTTGGGCCGGTACCATGCCACGTTGCCGGGGCTGACCGCCGCTACGTTCCAGGGACACTCGAGGGCGCTCGGGAGCACAAATACCAGGTGGCCGTATGCATCCATGTCAGCTGCGAGCAGGGTCGGCGCGGGCAGCACGACAGCATGAGCGCGTGGAAACGACAAGGAAGACAGAGGTGCAACAAAGACAAAGCAACAGCGGGTGCTAGATGGGCCTGATGTTGCAGCAGGGTTTAGGCATGCAGGCATCCCCTGATCTGCGCCGCTGCGCCAGCCATGCAGCCCACTAGCTGTTCCCGCCATGACCGCAGCTGGGTGACAACACGGACACACCTCCCAGCATCGTTCGTAGGACCGGAATGCCCGCGCTGGCGATGCGCAGGTAGTCACAGCCAGCGCCATCGTCGCAGGACAGGGATATGTTGACGATCTGCGAAGGTCCCGATGGCAAGGAAATATTCGACAGCGCGCGGACTGAGGTGAGGGTAAAGCGCGCAAGGCAGGCGGACACACATACTGCGATCGGCTCGGTACCTGGTGGAAGGGCCACGCATACACCAGGCCGACCCAAATGCGCCACCGTGACAATTGACTTACCTGTAGGGCGGCTGCGTCGTACGTCATCTTGCCGTAACTGCACGACTCGAGTTGCAGCGAATGGCTGAAGCCCTCCAAGTAAGCGCTGCGCACCGCCTCTGGGCTGATGGGCATGCCCTCCTGTGCGGCGGCGCAGGAGCCGCTGAGCTGCACTACCGCAACCAGCGGCCGCACTTGGACGCCGGTGGTGGCCGGCGCCAGGGTGGCACGGCTTCTGCAAATGCAGCGCAGTGGCAAGATACGCGTATATCAGCAGCAGCATTCACTGGTACTAGAGCTGACCCGCATTGAGGGCATGCGTGAGATGTCGTGGGGAGTTCCATCAGAGCTTTCTCCACGTGGCGTGTGAGACCTGACCCTCACAAGCACGCGGGCGTCGCCGTCGTACCCCGTACTCACATGATGGTGACGTTGCTGACCGATGTGCACAGCCGACCGTTGACAGTTGTCAAGCAATCCTGCGGGTCAGCAGGCACAGTACCTGTTTGGAGCGTTGTCGGGTTTTCCGAGGCTCATAGGACGGGCCCTCTTCATGTGCTGACTTCGAACACGCACGCGCGAGCTTCGAGCGCTGAAGCAATGCACCCAGCCACCTATTGGTACCATTACAATCACCGTGCGCGCACAATGATCTTGCCTTACAGCAGCGGCCTCACCATTGACACCTTGGACCCTGCTGGCACGGGGTTCGACGATGAGTCCAGCGGCTGTGCTGGCAGTTGGTAGAAGGCCCCTGATGCTTCCTGGACGGTCCAGACGTAGCCGGCACGCGTGTCGACCGCTCCGAGCGCTCCCTGCGTGGGATGATCACATTTACGATCTACGATCCGTGCGGTAACCTGGTTTTGGCGCTACGGTGCTTAGGAAGCCCACGGACCTCAGCCGAGGGTATTACGCACGCGGCCAGAGCGTACCCCGAGGGCGCCCGGCGTGGATGATCCGTACATGGCCAGGATATTTCACGAGGATGCCAGATGCAAGGCAGCTTACTTTTCTTCTGAGAGCCTGCGCCTCCGGAATGCTTGCACAATATGGTGTTTTGAGTGCGCTGCACGCATGCCGTACCTGCACCGCTACGTTATCGGACGGAGGGGACGGCGGCCTCGGGGGAGACGGGGCTGGGGATGGTGGGTTGGGCGGCGACGGCCGGGGCGATGGGGGCGATGGGAAAGGAGGGCGCGGCGAGGGCGGGCGTGGGGAGGGCGGGGTCGGAGAAGGCGGGCTAGGGGACGGAGGCCTTGGTGAGGGCGGCGATGGCGCTGGGGGGTACGGCGCAGGGGGCGCGGGAGGCGGTGGCCTGGGTAAAGGGGGAGGGGGCCTCGGTGGCCTAGGAGACGGCGGTGCGGGGGACGGAGGCTCGGGCGAAGGCGGTTTGGGCGATGGCGGGGCAGGGGACGGAGGTGGAGGGGACGGAGGGTTAGGGCCTGGCGGCGCGGGGGAGGGCGGTACGGGGGAGGGAGGTGGTAGAGAGGGCGGTCTGGGCGAGGGCGGTACGGGAGGCGGGCTGGGTGCTGGCGGGGGTGG
>LSYV01000013.1:328592-349624 GCA_001584585.1 Gonium pectorale | reverse complement strand
AAGGCAATACAAGCCAACACAGGTCCAACTACAAACAAGCACTGCGATGCGTTACCAACTAGGGCTCCAGGGGTAGGATCACTACCAACTGCGTATTACAAACTGATGGCCAGGGTCCGGTGAACCAGGGCGGCCACGACCCAGGTACGCTGATGACAATCGGTTAGCTGCACCAAGCTTAGAACGACCAGGGAACGACCAGAGGACGACCAGATGTATACCAGAGGTGCCGCTGCAACCTCTCGGAACGATGGCTGCCAGCTTCCGGAGGCCTCCTTGCCTCGACGGCTGCGCTGGAACTCCTTCAGTCTCTCGGGTAAACGACCAGTAGTGCAATAGTCGCGCAGCTAGCAACGCCCGGACCTGCGGCACCTCGCAGGTCCGCGGCCACCGGGCCAAACATAAGGCCCTCACACCACGACAAGTACCACGAGCGCTGCTCTCAGCACGCTAGCTGGATACACGATACCAAGATACATCCAATGTGACACCAAACACAGGTGATACTCACGCAGATATGACACGTGGCAACTACCAACTGACACGGCGTGCCAAACCCAGGGCAACCCAAGTGCTACCGGAACCCACGGAACGTACTACACCACGGAACCTAGTATCTCCCGACACAGATGCTGTTCCCCAATGCAGCCACATCGCACCTCGACGACGATCAGACGGGGACTCTATCTTAACGGCCATCGCGTCGCCAGAGTTGCAGCGGATGCGGCAGGCGCGAACACGCCTGCAAATGCGCTCTGGCGTGCTTTATACTTTCAGCATAATCAGCAGGCGGCAATTGACGGAATACTCGGCCTCTGCTGACCCATGGGCCACCTGCGCCCGGGTCGCCGTAATTTCGGACACTTCTGGATCGTAGGGCTACGGTAGGACCGTAAGTTGTAGGGCTGCGGTAGGATCGCTCATTTATTGGTTATTTGTATTACGCCTCTTGTGAAGCGTGAGCAGGGAAAAAGGCATTTCTGGAGCCAGAGACGCGCGCTCGGCTTGGCAATCGATTGTTCATGGCAAGGACCTGCTGTGCAGGTTGAGAATGTTTAGAACGAGTTACAGTACTCAGGAGGTATCTGTTGCCAGAAGAAGACCTGTCGGCTTTCTTCTCCGAGCCCCTTTTTGATGAAATCAAGCTTGCGACGCGCCGGTGAGCGAAGACATTTATTGCCGTCACTTTGGGCTACAACAAATGTGCAACCTGAGGATCAGTACGAAGTACGTACGACTTGAGACACGCCTAAAAAACAAAGCATCCAGGCAGCGGGTGGAAGGCCCAACACATAAAGGCAAGCAGCGATGGCAGTTCAGCCAAAAACGGGCATGCGCATGAACGCACAAGATGACATGAACGGGTAGAAGGGGTGGGCACCGCAACTGACACGCAAGACTCGATGCGGGATGGGTCCAGCTCCGGGCACCATACACAAGCGCTGGCGTCCAGAGGTGCAGATAATGTACGGAGACGGCAAAATAAAGTGACAGAGACCGAGCAACAAAGTACTGAGCGAGCAAGCAGTCCGGGACAAAGGAACAAATAACTTATGTACCGAGCACCCAAGCCATCAGAAGTGTCGTGCGCACAAGGCATAACACCTTGAATAAACAAGTACGCAAAAGGGCTTGTAAACACATACGACTACATTGCCGTAACTTGCCTGTACTAACCAACACGTTGCCCGAGGTCAGTAAACATGTTGCACGGACCGTGCGGGTCGTGACGCCCGAACGAAGGGGCAAAATAGATGCTGTATATGCATGCCACACAGGCATCGACACGTGAAGGGGCCAGCATTGCCAGCCACCGATACGTAAGCATAAGGAAACAAGACAACTATTCCTTCTACAACCAAAACCCAACGTGGGGACACCTCATTCCGTGAACGAAGTCTAGGGTATAGATATAAGAGGCGGGGACGAAGTTGGCCGACGTCGGCTTCACTGTGGACCCCCGCTTCGTCCCAATATGGACCTGCGTTGCAGCAGCGTAGCGGCCGGGAACAGGGCTCGAGCTAGGTGCACGCAGCATCCGGAACTGGCTTACGGATTCGATATCAGAGCTAGTAGCCCGTGCCTCCGCGTGTTCGGTCGGTGATGCATTCCCCAAGTTGCACGGCGTCATGACGCCACGGCCTGCTGCTGCCGGGTGCATGCGACAACCTGATCGAATCGCCAGACTGCCCGCGCACCTGCCACACGTGGGGCTTCTCGCGACACGGCGAGGGTGCGTGCCCATTAGAAGGTGCAGCAGGCAATCCTGTGCAGGGCCGGGGCTTCACTTCAGCGGCCAGCGTGAAGACAGGATAGTCAAGCAAGAATGGGCCTGCAGTGAGTGCGTCGGCAGGCTCCGTGTGCTGGCATGGCGGGGTGCGGCATGGGAAGGGATGTTAACGAGCCCCATCGTGGTACTGGTGCGGTAAGGGCAACCCTGGGCTACGGCTGTTTGGACACAACGCAGTAGGGTTTGCGCACGACACTACATACCCGACGCCGTTGAGGGCGGTGTCGTCGCCCCAGCCCTGTGAGTACATCGCGATGCGGCGGAGCACAGCGAGCGGGTTAATATTAGCGCGTGCCCAGCAGGGGTTCACACCATGATCAGGGGATGTGACAATGGAGTACGTATAAGCGGAGCGAGGGTCGCGAGCGCGCCCGAGTTGCAAACGGCGCGGCTGCTTCCGGCACTTGAATGCCATGTGCATAATGGGCACGCAAGGTTAACCAGGCCAACGCGCGGCAATGGAAAACCGTCCAACAGTTCCCGTCCCGTGTCGGGCCAAGGGCCCAGCTGTCAGATGGTGGCCGTGCACACCCATGAAACACACCCTATCTTCAAATAGCCCCACACAGCCCTCGGGAAAATAGCGCCCCGGCTAGGCTGCCAAACGGGGAGCCCATATCCGTGTCGTCGCCCAAGCCGCTCTTCTGCCTTCCCTTGCGCACCTGCTGTCCCTCCACGCGGGCTCGCATGCCGCACATGTAGGTTCCGGCTGGGCAGTTGGTGAAGCCGGTCCACCTGGAGGCACGGTGCAGAGCCGCAGTACATGCTCAGTGCAAAGGTCAAGCCGTGTGCGTGGGCGTTTGGACTGGTTACACATGGCCGGGCCGGGCAGGAGGTACACGCGGCGGCGGTCTGTTGCATGTCCGGCACATGATATGCATGGCACAATGCACGGCCGCTCGCGCTGCTGCCTGTGCGCGCACTCACCCGCCCCAGAAGCCGCCTGCAGTCCAGCAAAGGCCACAGACGCGCCCATGCGTGCATGGCAGCCAGCCATGCGGTGTGTTCCAGCGACGGCGCAAGTGGTAAAAAGAAGACCAGACGAACAGAGCAGAGATAACAAGAAATGGAAGGGCAAGACGGGGTTCAGTACCCATGGCACGCATCGGGATTTTGTAGGGACATCGCGCATGGGACGGTATCCATCGCCGACCATTCTCCGTGGACGAACGTCGTAGAGTATCGCTTCAAAGCTCGCTGCCAATGGGCGCCTAGCAACGTAGCAATACCCCGCTGGAACGCGCAGCAGATAGGCCCTCAACCGCAGCACCCACCGTGCGAGCCAATGGCCTGGCCATTGTTGCACATGATGTTGACGCTGTTGCCGGCGGTGTCGTCACCGCCGCCTTGCGTTCCCTCGACACGCATCTGAGCGCCAAAGGCGTAATAGCCGCTGGGGCACCAGCCCCAGTTCTGCCAACCACCCCAGAAGCCGGAGGTGATTGTCTTCTGCGTGCGCGTCGTCTCACAGTAAACCCTGTTCACAGGTGGAGAGGGATACTGTGGAAAGGACGGTGCATGCTGACACGCACGGACGGCGGTGGGGCACCGGAAGCCCTGCCGGCCGCTGTGTGCACGCCCGACTCAGGGTGTACCCTGTGTATGACCACGTGTGCATCTGAGCAGAGCATGGCACACTCATGGCTCATAGCCATGGACGATCCCAACGACGCTTCGTCGCACACGATGTCGATATTGATCTTTGGGCAGCTAGGTGTATTAATATCTTGCAGAGCGGTGTGCAGGCAGCTCTTAACGCCCGAGGCCGCGACGACAACGAGCCAACGAGCCGCCGAGTCAACTCCCGAGGACGGCATGGTGGTTGGCAACTTACTCGATGCCCTGCGGAAGGGAATGGCATCGAGCAGGTGGCCAGGCGTGACTTGTAACCGAACGTGAGAAACAGTCAAGGCGATTGCAAGGCATCAGAAGTGCCTACCCAGCACTGATGGATTTTGTGACTCACTAGCGTAGCAGCTGCATTGTAAAGCCAGGAGTGCCGCATTTGGCAATGCGTGCTCAATGCGCAACGTTGCCCTGACGCCCTGCCCGTTTGCAAGAAATGTACGTAGCTGTGACTCACATTGAGGGCTGTGTCGTCGCCGCCACCCTGCTTGCCCTCTGTGCGCAGGCGGAAGCCAGAAATCTTGCCGGCACGGAGGGAGCCACCCTGGTCGATGCTCGCTGCAAGCATAAAACGTGAACGCACAAGGTGATGATGATGGCGATCGGTTGTTTACGGACGGATGCCCGTGGTTTAGGTCGGTGGCGGTGGGTGTCAGACATGGCCCTCCAGGCGAACATGCGTGAAAACATTGATGTGGCACGCTCTATCAAGCCCCACCCGACGGGCATGCATGCATCCCATCACTGCGGCCACTCACAGATAGCGGTGCAGTACTCCCAGTCCGTCCAGTCGCCCCAGAACCTGGAGTGTGGGAAGTGATGGGGCGGGGCAGCGGGGCACGCACGCCGGGCATGTCGGGGAGGTGTGTACGGAAGTTGGCAAGGGACGCAAGAAGCAGATTTCGTGCTCGACGCTACACGGCCATACACAAAATACGTTCAGGATGTCACTGGCAGATGGGATCTTCACATCTCACTAAGACCAAAACACTGCGTGTTGCACGCAGCCAGCGTCTGCTGCTATCCCATCCGGCTGCCGAGCGAACCCATCAAGACTTGGCTGTAGCACGGCGCAAGGCTCACCCATTGTGGATTGTGTGCTGACTGTAAAGGTTGACAACTGCAAGGGGCAAAGGGCAGATCGCGGGCTTGCGGGCGTACGATCACAGCCGGGCGCCAGTGCAGCACAGTCCAACAATGGCACTCACTGGTCGGATTGCGCGTCTTGTCCTTGAGGGCGCGGTTGCCCTGCAGCGGCATCGCAGTACGTACACCAACGGGCGTGTGCGGATTTAACAGGTTTGCGACTTCACGCACGCAGTTGATACCGTAGATGAGGCGAGAGACGCAGAATGATGCAGTAGATGCACACCCTGCTGTGAGTGCGGTGCTCAGGATCTCGATCGGGGAATAAGGGGACCGGGCCACAGCCGAAGAAGGGGGTTTACGATGGACAGCAATGCCCCTAATCACTGTACAACGTCCACGGCGCCATGCAACCATTCTCACTGACCTTGAAGTACCAGTCTGCCAGTTGGACGACGGCCATGTACGTAGTAACAAGAAGGGGGAAGTTGACCGAAGGGGCTTAAGAAACAGTTGAGGTCATAGGCAGCGGAGCTCATGAGCAGACGCAATAGGTTCATTTAAGAGGGAACATCGACACTGAAGCCAGCATCATCCCGACAGAAGGCACAGGGGTAAGAGACGCACATATCGGCTCATGAGCCGGCGGGGCATGAGGCAAACAAGGCCCCTGTTGCTTCCTCCCGCGTGGCGCGACCCAATCGGCAACGACGAATCACCTTCCACAAACTTGAACCTGGGAGGGTATGCACACGATATGTTGAAGTAAAAGGACGGGGGAACAGGAACCGGGTCAATGTCGAGTCACCGCACGTCGGGAGCAGTGCCATACGCTTCGTGCAAGGATTCACACAGGAACAGGATGGACCCATGGACCCATTCCTCTTGACTCGGCAACGCACAGAGCGCACGCAGAGGCTTGTATGCATGTTTTCTCGGAAGCACGGCTGTACCTTATAACGGGCACTACACCGGGGGCCAGCAGCTCACTCGTCTGGGGCGTTGATTGCATACATTGTGCGGCACACTAGCTAGAACCTTTCTGCCCGCTCACCAGCCGATGCTATGCCAGTAGCTCCAGATAAACAAGTCTACGCCTGTACGGATCACAAGTGGGTTGCATGCGGTTAGCATTCCTTCGTAAGGGACCACGCGGAAGCATGGGTACCACATGTGACGGAGGGCGCCTTGCACTTAGCAGGACCTATGGACCTTCCCTGGTGAAGACGTTGCCAGATGCGGTAGGTGGCGCAGGAAGGGACAAAAAGAGAGAGACAGCCGGTTCTGTGGAGTCGCGCAACACTCGGCCCAGGTGCAACGCAGGGTGAACAGACGTACCAACAAAGCCCTCGATCTGCGGGATGTCGCCATCCAGCCGGTGGGTAGACGGGTCGGTATGCAACCAGGAACGTAGCAGCAACGAGCACGAGGTGAGGCGGCACAGAAGCATGGATTTGTGCAGCATCAACTACGAGTGAGACTATTCCGGTCACCAATCCGATGAATCACCAAGGACACAGCGGGGGATCCCAGTAGCAGTAGTGAGGGACGCTGTCGCTGTTGCAAAGGAGAGACATTTCGGTACCCAGCTAGGCAGGAAATTGCCCCTGCTTTGCTGTGCTTTAATCTAAGGCGTATCGGCTAGATTTGACCGCTATTTCCGACAGAGCAGAACAGCTTGGCAGGACTCGAGGCTTAGATTGTCTCTCTGAATAGGGCCACCGACGGCCTCCACCGCAGCGAAGCCGCCGGACCCACCTTGACCTGTGAGGAACAGGGAGTTAGGGTGGCACATACGGGGCCATTGAGGGCTGTGTGTTACTGTAGTTAAAACGAGTGGAGGCCAATCTTCAGGAGATCTGCAATGCCGATGATGCGGCCCTTATCCTTGCGGCCGAGAGGCGTGGATGGAATAGTAAGGGGAGGCATCTTCTTATGCACGTACACAGGTTGCAGTACCTAGATGAGAGTGAACATGCACACCCTGTATGTGTCACGCCCGACTGCCGCCTGCATGTACTTGCCTCCTCAATCCACATGCAGCTGTGAGTTGCGTAGCCATAGGGATGGGGGATTGCAAGGGACAGTGGGCAACAGTAGTGGTCAGCAGGGTTGCCTGGCGCGTTGCGGGCATTGGGAACGTACGTGAGCGCCGAGTTGCTGAGCGAGGCGATACCACCGTGACGGGCATGGACACCGTTGTGTAGCACGCTGCACTATAGCTTCTGCGCCGTGAAGGAGGCAACGATGACATCTATCATGTGGATGTGGAACTATTGAGTACGTGCCATACAGCCGTCGTAATAACTTCCCAAGGACCCAGCATCCCAAGCATCCAGATGGAGGAGAGGCGCGCTGCACCAAGCATCTCACCATGCAGAGAACCTACAGGGCAGGGGCGGGGAGGGGGTAGTGTGGGAACAAGCATCGCACCATTGTGAAGCTCGTAGCGGGCGCTGTGTGCGCCATACACGTGAGATAAATGTGTGCAAGACATCAACGCGTTGAGTGTCCAACGCCGCCGTTACGAATCACGCACACATCTATACCGGTCTAGGTACCCGACTAGTGCACAGCCATCCCGCTTCCGCACCTCATAGTTGCGCCGAGCTCGACCTTGAAGATGACCAGCCACCTGCACACACGCCCAGCGAATTATGTGCATTTGTAAGCACAGCGTGCGACTTCAATATGGAGCGACAACACTAGCCAGAAGTGCACCAATGCAACCGGCAGAGGTTTCTGCACGCCGGACGCCCGGAGCGGCCCAGGGATACTCACAGGGAGAGGGTCGCGGTGACGAAGCCCTCGTTGTTCTCGTAGTCGTAGCCCGCACAGATCTGCAGCCGGGTACGGCACATACGAGTACATTCATCCAGGTGCTTGTGCAGAATGTATGGCAAAGCGCGCCAACATATAAACCCATCGCCTCGCGTCCAGGCCACGGCCTGGACGTGAGGCGTAGCTCTGTCTATCAGTGATGACGAACAACGCGGAGCCAGATGCCCCAGTCGGGCAGGCGCGCAACGCACGCCCACGGGCCACCACGCACCTTGGCAATCTCGATGTCCTTGATACCCAGATCCTCCACAATCCTCTGCACGAGCGTTAGGTGAAGAATATTGTGCAATGGCTGGCCGGCCGTAGCCAAAGGAAGCTGGTAATACTCCGTACCTTGATGATCTTCGCTTTGTTGACATACCCCTCGATGCCTACAAAAGAAAGAGGGAGGGAGTTGATCCCAAGACGGCACTACCTCGAAATGAAGTCCGGGGAAGGGGATCGATGGACTTCCGTCACAACAGCACCGAAAGGCTTTCGCACACGCTCTATTATGAGCCCTCTGATGTTGATACCGCACTGGGAACAGCACCCGGGCACACTATGGTGAGCCGCGGGCAGAACCGGTCTTGCTCACCCACGCTGAGCTTTATGCAGCCGTAGACCTTGGTCTCGCAGAGATTCTGATGGGTTGGGGGGAACGAGCGCGAGTGCGCGCCGACACATTTTGCAACGGATTCAGTTGAAGGGCACAGGCGTGCGAGTACCAGGGCGCACAGTAGCTGTTCACGCTGGACGTACCGCATGCACAAGGTTGCGTCCATCTACAAAAATGTATGGCGCGTCATACCAGACGAAAGATTGGCAACCAACAAATGAACACAGCGGTTGACAGCTGACGGAGTTGATTGAGGGCACGGATTGGCTCACGCTCGAACGTTTGCGGTCATACACTTCCGCACAGTTCCGAAATCAGGCCGAGGCATTCGTTCGGGCTCAGGCTGATAATACAGAACCCATATGTGCCGAGGCCTAACTCACGATGCCGATGGAACCACTCAGCTGAATTGGCGTTCCAAACACTGCAGGGGAACGCCGTGTGCACGGTGGCGCAGACAGGTAGTTCAGAAGCACGGTATCGAGTAGGCAGGCGTACGGTAACAGCTGACCCACATACAGATATACGCACGTTATGATTGCAGGATATCGTGCCGCCGCGATACGTCAACAGCAACTTGAAGGGTTACGCCATGTGAAAAGCAATAACAATCCACGCTGCAACACTTACGGGGCCCGCCGCAGCCGCCCTCAATTGCGAGGTACTGGCCCCTGCGGCAAATTTGCGGGTTGAGGGACGGTGGGATGCGCGTGAAGCACTGCGTTGCAATCATGTCTCGCCGTAACAGGGTGGCTTGCAGTCGGACAGGGCGACCTTGATTTGAGCCAGCAGGCAGGACGACCAGATCTCGCTTCCTCCTGGTGTGTGCCGCGAACTTTTTGCCGTGTAATAGCCGTATGCCCAATCGACATTGCATGCTGGCTAGCTGCTGTAGCAGTTGACTTACGTGATGATGGAGAACGTCATATCGCATGGGGGAAGGGGCAGCTTAACACTGAAGGTGGTGCGAGAGCAGTCCCTCGATTGAAGGGCCTGCAAAGGTAGGCAGCGGGCACGTAAGCCATCCAGCCACCTCACGTTGAAGTATACGCGACAAGGACGACGCACCTTGACTGGCACACGAAGCATGCTTTAGGCACAGCGCGTGCGACCGGGCTGGGCTGTGAGCGTCGCGACTGCCCGACACGCAGTGCCAAGGAGGCAGAAGGCCGCCTGCCGTAGGGGTGCAGAGCGCACGCAGGCCGCCCTGCCGCTCAGGCAGCAGCCGAGAATAGGCCACTAGTACTTGCGCGACCCGCATCACGCGCGTCAGGCTCACCCGTCCGTGGATGAGGGACTGCGCGGGCCGCACGCCTCCGTAGTGCTCCAGCGCCCACTCCGGCCACTCGCCGGTGCCGTTGATGTGGTCGAGCGTTTCCCAGACCGCCGCGCGCTTGGCGGACTCCTCGAGGATGGCGCGGCGGCGACTGGAGGCAGAGGGGTCGCCCGCATCAAACGACTCGCCGTTGACGAAGTCTATGGGAACAACGATGAGTCCATCCGAAGGGGGAAGGCAGTACGTCAGCGAGATGGGCGGGCCTGACCGTGCGGCGGCCATTTGCAGCGGTGCCACTTCGGCGAACGTGCTATCTCCTGGAGACGCTGAAGAGACGCCATGCTATGGCGCCCACACCCTTGCTACATACACTATTAGCAGCTGCCATAGCTAGGCGCCTGTGGCGCCGCACACGGCAAACATGTAGGCCACAACTCGTCGGACGCAACTTGCAAGTTTGGACTGCGCGGTCAGGCAAGTACGCTCAAGGCACAATTGTGTGCCGGTAGCCCCCTCACCCTGGTTGTTCTGCTCGTCATCCGAAGTGTACGGGATGGTATCGTACGACGATATTGTGAACGGCGACGACAGGCGGGGAATGCGCGGGTTGAGGCTGCAGGTCTCGGTTTCCGGCGCTACGAACAGCTCCGGGGCGGTCTCAGGGGCACCGTCGGCCAGGGCCGTGAAGTTGAGCACTTGGATCATCATGTGGCCTGCGGGCGGGCGGGCGGGCGGGCGGAACCAAGAACATGCTTGAGATTGCCAAGTCATGGATTACGCCGCATGTGACCTAGGTCGGGGCTACAAGAACATTTAGGCGGCTTCGCACGCCTATCACTGACTTCACGGGATTGCTGGACTTTATGCTGGAGGGTGGGGACTTAACACACATGACTGCATGCAAGGTGGACGCACAATGCTCGCTGGCCCCAAACAAAACACAAATCCCAGGTAGCTGGAACCAACCGCATGCCACAACAAACCAACCGCATACCAACCACGCACCGACCACATACCAATTACAAACTGACTATACACCAACTGAGCTGGCCCTAACCCCCCCGATAGGATTTGCGGCCAGCACCTATTAGGTGCCATCCGCAACGGATGCAATGCAGGAATGGGAACCGGTTCGCGTTCATGGAGGAGGGCGTTGGCACGGGAGAAACCGGTCAACAGCAATCCCAACCAGCTACCGCGTCCACGCATCAACCTCATCCACCTGAAAGCGGGTGGTCCACCTCGAATGCGAGAGGATAGTTCTCCGTGAGGGTGTCCCAGTAATTCTGCAGTATTAGTGGTGGAAGGGCCACATCTCAGTGAATAGGGCCGCTGTTCCCTAAACCGTATCAGATACTTCGTTGTGCACGCACCGTTGTATGCGTTGCCATGTATGCATGCACGGCAGTGTCTTCGGCTGGGGAACTGGGGTACGATGCTATTTCCGCCTTAAGGCACTCACCACAGTGAGAACATTGGGAAGGTCGTCAAAGGACTCCGCACCGATCTGCTTTACGGTCAGGCGGAAATGGCGGGCGGACCTGCGGCATCGCAGGAAAGGCGGGAAGCGGGACACTGAACGCGTGATAGGTAGGGATCGGCCCATGAACGCGACGACCCACACAGGCTTCAAGCAGGTTTGCCACGGCAACACATGTCGTACGCATCCGCATCGACTCACCTGTCGTACTTGGAGTCGTAACCAATGAACTCAAAGGATGACAGCGTGTCATCGCGCATCTGGGCCCGTGTCACAACGCTGTCGGGCACGACGGCCTCCATGCACCAGCTAGGGGTGATGACCGCACCGACGCCGTATGGCAGGTTCTATACGGGTGGTACGAAAAGGTACGCCAAGATATGCGTGAAACGGGTCAAGGCAGGTTAACGTCAAGCCTTATTGGGAATGCGCAATTTGGGGCGGTTCCAAGTGCAAGGACACTGTCGGGCGGCCAAAGCTCCAAAGAATGTGGCAGTTGGGTGTGGAGCGGTACCCACCTCCTCCTGCCATGTGGAGACGATCTTGTTGTTTGTGGTCATGAGCTCGATGCGGCGGTAGTCGGGCATGAGCGCAAACTCGTACACGGTGCGCAGCATGCTGTTCCAGTAGGTGGCGGTCTCGTTACTGCACGTAGCGAACGGCAGGCGGGTGCGCGGAAGGGGTTAGATGCGAGCTGGTGACGGCCACAAGGGAGCCTGTCCGCCGAAATGAAGACGTCAAAAGAATCCTTGCCTATGTAGGACGCTAGGCGAGGCACAAGCCTCCAACCGCTCCGCATAGCACTCACTGAGTCATGTAGCGGACACCGTCAACCACCTCAATGCCTGCCAGGTCCACGACGCCACTGAAGTCACCTGCATGCACGCGCAACCGTCAGCAGCGCAAACGTCAACCCTTGCCTTATAAGGATATCAACGCAGTCACGGGCGGCACTGCGTGGGAAAGGAACCTTGCATATGCACTGGCCTCCATGGGCGTACCGCATGCTGCAGCGCCCACAGCAGGATCAGCTTGCTATTTTCAGCTTGAATGCACCCGCTTAACGACTGCACCGACTGACCCACGCATGTCCGACAGGTAGTGGAATCGCCCGCCGACCGCTACTACGCGGCCTCGCAGCTTACTTTGCATGGAGCGGCGCATGAGGGGCGTGGTTGGGCTGGTATAGAGGGGCACGCACGGGGCGACGGAAGCGAGGGGGGGGGCGGCGGGTCATCAGAGGTCAGGCATCGAGTCGATTCGCCAGGACGCGCTGTGAGGGACTTGTCTCGGTTATGGCGACGCCTGGTATGCTGTGGCGTTGGCGCCCAGTGACAGAATGCACTGACTACGTTCAGCGTATGCGCGGGCTGAGCACGGCCGCGCCTCCACATGGCGTGTCCAGTACACGCCTATGGTAGGCCACGACCCGCCCGTCACCAGCCGTCAAACGGCGCCTCCGGTCCGACCACAGTTCGGTATCTTGTGCGCGTGCAGACCCCAACAAGCGGCTCCAAAGCATAGCCTTGCCGCGCCATCGCCCCACGATGTTACCTGCCTCGGTTTCCGTTCGCACGTGCAGTCTGGCTATGCGAGCGCCCCGTATACACATGCCCTCCCTGGCTCGTCGTATGCGTTTTCCTTTTCAACACATGCCCTCCCTGGTTAGGGTAAAGGGGCAAAAGGGTACCACGAGCTCCCAGAGAGTGACTGCGCACCTATGGCGCACGCGTACGGTCCGCAGCTCGCGGCGGCGGCGGCTGCCCTCGGTGAGGTTGCCTTCAGGCAGCTGGAGCGAGCCGTCGTCTCCCTCCACCACGGGCAGCTGGTACTGGCAGCGGTCGAGGGTGACGTTCTCCGGCGTAATGCATGGCTCGTAGATCTGTGTACGTACGGCAGCAGCAGGGCATGTACGACCGGACCAAGGACGAGTACATTATTACGAGCTGTCCTATCCGTACAACGGTCCGACGGTTGCGACGTAACCATTTTGATTGCGCGTGCATCACAACTGCGGCCGGAAGGCTAGTCCTGATGGCTGCTGGATGTGTGGCAGTTCCCCTTCACATCAGAGAAATGCAGACATCGTGGAAAGAATGAGGCATGGATGCGCCGTGCCTTGAGTTTCATCAGGTAGCCGCCGCTCGGGAGCTTGGGCTTGGGCTGGTCGCTGGGGAGGTTGAACACATCCTGGTTCTGCAGGCACGCACGGGAGGGTTGGGGCATTCAGGCCGTGCAATGTCGGGCAGGCGGCCATCCACGACCCTTGGTTCAGCAAGCCGCCTTCCATTTACTCTGGGCAACACGGCGAGTTCATGCATGTAGCGATGATGACGCAAGTCACGTAACGCTGCAGGGGGAGACGCGCTTATCATGCACACAGGACGGCCATCCAAGGGCAACTAACGACTTGAAGGCAACTGCTCGTCCCATGGCTGAAGACAGCCCCGGCAGCTCACCTCGATCCAGTTGAAGAACCCCACCACGTCGTAAATGCCTGCACGGCAACACACGAACGGCGAGTAGGAAAAAACACAACGATGGGCAAGGCTGGTAGGAAGCACTGCAGTGCGCAACCGACACCGCATAGTGCATAAGCCAACCTGGCCCTCCTGGCGCTATAAACGACGACACACGGACCCCGGCTATTTCTGAACGTTTTCTGACACGTTTGGCCCCCTGTGGGCGGCCGATCAGTTGTCCAAGCAGGGGAAGCCGGGGTCTGCCGCATTGTCCAGTGGGTTTGCGAGCCGTTTTGTCTGGCCAGCCGAATGCCCGTACTGGACAACCACCGTGCCACCAATTCATTCCACTGTCGTACAGCCCTGACAGGCATGGACGATCGCTACACCCAGATGTGCAAAACACTACGAATGTCGGGAAGCTCATGGCGGGAACAAAGCTTAGCACACGCAAGCAACTGTCCCACACACGCACCGAGCAGCATGCGGCGGTTCCTGGAAACGCTGAATCCCGCCTCCTCAAAGATGTCGGCGATTGAGCTGGAAAAGGATACGACCGTGTTGTCAAGCGTGATGGTGCCTGCATTCGAAAGGGAGCGCAGGGTGATCGACTCGCGAACGTGCGTACGGCGACACCCAAGGTGTGGATGGAGGGACAGTTAGGCAAGCGGCAGTGGCGAGCAACGGGACGAGCTATTGAGGTGGCGCACAGCTGCCTGAGTGCGCAGCAGCTGCTGAAGCAATCATCAACGCACCGTGTAAGCACAGTTCCCAACCGCACTGAAGCATGTATGGGCAAGGCCATTGCCGACACGAATAGGCGCGCTCAGGCCTGCCATTGCACCCACCCGCTGACGTGACGATGCGCACCACGGTGCCCAGCACGCTGCCCGCCATGGGCACGCGGGCCACGCCATCCACCTTGAGGGCCAGCTCCACGCTGCCGGCGCCCTTGATCTGCGTACGCATGGGGCCGGCAACAAGGCGGTACACGTGGGCGCACAGCAATTGCTGCATCCGCTTCCGTGAAGGACTGAAGGCACGACCAAAAGCTCCGACGACGACTTGCATTCGGTTAGCCGTCGCATGGGGCGCTGAAACATTGAGATTCCAGGCCTGGCCGGTCGACGTCTTGAAATGTTGGAAGTGTACAGCCGAATGGAGGGCCACCATAGTGTGGAGGAGCATATTCACGAGGCGCAGGCTATCCCACATGATCCGCTCCTGGCTCAGCGAGGAATGACATGGCCACCAGAACCGCAACAAGCATTGAAGGATGACCTTCCACCAACCAAAAAAACAACCGATGGGCGCACGTACCAGCAGGTAGTCGAGCTCCATGAGGACTTGAATGCTGACGTTGCTGGTAAAGCGCTGGGGGGTGCCCTTGTAGCTGCGGGCACGCGGATGGACGGGCGGGGTAGCAGAAGCAGACTGGGCTGGAACCAGGTATTGACTGGTCAAATGATGAGTAGAAGGAGCAGGCATCCTAGAAACTTGAGCACCAGGCCAAGCACATAGCAGTAGCCAGAACACCCCTCAAGCCTACGCACCTGGCGGTGCGCAGGACGGCCTTGGGCGGGACCTTGGAGCCGGCCTCAGCCAGGGAACGGCGGCCAGAAGTGCTGGAGTTGGCGGCGGCAGCGGAGAGAATGGTCTCACGGCTGACGAACACTCCGTCCACAACGGTGAACTCCGCGCTGCCGGTGCGGACGATCTCAGTGGTCGAGTCCTTGACGTACATAACCCCACCGACGACCTGAGGGTTTCCTCGCCAAGATTTTGGGAGCGAGCAGGCATAATAGAAACAATTGATCCAATTTCGCGTAAGGGTTAACTACCCGAGAGCGAGTACGTACTACGAACAGTTGGGACTGGATGGGATTGCCCTAAATATGCCACACGTGCATGCTGCTCGTGCTTCCTGTGCTCAGCAATAATTGCGTCTGTGCTGGCACATACCATCAACACTGGTTAGCTATTATCAATACGAAGGCATGGGTCAAACACGGGGACTAACTGCCGGGCATTACCTCTGTGTCCTGCACCGCCTTGAGTACGGCGTACGTGAGGCCAACGGTTGCGGCGATGGTGGACAGGGCGCAGAAGGTGAGCGCAACGATGGCGAACCACATCCACTTGCGCTGACGGCGCTGAACCGCCACGTTCTCCATGAGCGACAGAAGCTGCGGTTAGTTGCGGAGCGGCACACGGAGAAGGTTTCAGCAAATGAGAGCCCTGCCCACAGAACACGACTGGACTGGGGCACACGCTCTGGCAAAACGCTGAGGAGGTAGGCACGGGAGGTACGCCACAGCGGTAGAGCCACGGTGGTGTCCTCGCTAAGGGGCTCCTCCCCTACGAGCTCAGGGCTTGCATCCTGCTCGCCGCGCTCACCTCATCAACACCAATGTCGCCATCCTTGTTGGTGTCGAGCTCTGCAAGGGCACGCGGTCTTTAAGCTCGACAGGGGGCTAGCATTCCTTTAGGAGATCCGTGCTTAGTAGGTACCGTAGAGTAACTAAACGTGCACGGAACATGGCTTCCGTGGCCCGCGAGTCTCTACAGCCGCTAAGCGCACGAAATCATCAGCAGTCGAAATCCCCCAAATGCCACGATGGGACACACGCTGGCTCAATTAGCTGCCCACCTTTCAGGAATGTGTCGATGGCCTGCCGGCGGTTGGTCACGGCTGCAAGGAGCACAGGCGGTTGATTACTGTCAAGCCGAGCCTGCCAGCATTAGGCCGCACTACACCCGCACCTGCTTTCAGAATGTCCTTGGTTCTGATCGCCTTCCTGCTTCCGCCTCCCAGTCCAACTTGCTGCACTGTCATGGGAAAAGAAGGAAAAAAAGTCACCCCTGTATGTCCAGGAGAGCCACAACTACTATTCACAGCAGGGCCCGCAGCGATGCTCACCAGAAACCATAGAAGGGCTCGTCGGTAGCTCGGAGTCGCCGGGGTGGCCGCCTCCCCCGCTGCCTTGGCCTCCCGCTCCCGGGTAGCCCGACATGTTGCCGCTTACGTGGCGAGATCAGATCTGCAAGAATGCAAGGCCTTAAAGCTTGTATAAAAAAGCTGGAACGGCACGTATCAGCAACTGAACCGCCAGACAGGCCGGGCAGAGGAAAAGCGCGCGCGGGGGAAGGGGGCGCGAACCGCGCATGCCATTCATGCCTGTTACGCCTAGAAGGGACGCAAACAAACACATGAGTACTGTGACCGTTCCGCATGCCAGCAGCACCGTCCGTCGACAGAGCTCCGATGAGCTCCGACAGCAACGCCCCAACGACGAGACATCCGGCACTGAGATAGCATAGGCAGCCTGACCAACCTGGAGAGGACCGTCTGCAGGTATTGTCGCGCCCACCGGAAACGAACCGAGGGCGGGAACAAGAGGGGCAACGGACGTGCCTCTTCGTCCACGGCTTTGATTGGCCGCACAATTTAACCTCTGCCCGTTACTTATGGCCGGTGTTTAGAATACGCAGCCGACCAAAATATCCACGAAGCCGTACGAGTACTGCTGAAATTAAATTGCTATAATATTAAAATTGTCGAGTCGGCTCTTTACCATGTATTAACATATGAATTCCAAGCTTGTGTCACATTGACACAGGGACCAACTGCTGCACGGGTGGCTGAACGCCCCGGGAATCCATCCAACCTGCTTTGTGAAGTCGTGATCCATCTCACTGCAGATGTGCGGCAGCTGCCAGCCTTTTACTTCTTCGGGCCGAAACGCTCTCACTCCTTAAATACGACGTTGCGTATTTTAGGCAAATCCATACCGCCTTATCATTTCTACTGCTTGCATGCAGAAGCCGTAAACTTTGTTGGGTACGCCTGGCCGTTGCCTCGTGTTGACTTGATGTTTTGCACTTACATTTATTAAGATTCTAAAGCGTCATACTTCATGGTCTGTGTCTGGGAGCCGCAACGAACAAAAAATAAAGACCTGTTTCTGGTCGACTATGACGTTTTGGGCGAGCCAACAAGCGACGCCTACGTGTCTAAGTATTCTCATATGAGGCCCATGAACGGCGTTTTCAACCGCCAGGGAGATGGCAAAGGCCGACAGGTTGCAGGCAAACGCCGACACATAGGTGGGCGAAATTGTGGGCGGGTGGTTGGGTGGGGGTGGGGGGGGGGAGGCGCGGCGCATCCCGGGTTTGTTGGACCCTCTCATAGCAACCTGCCTCATGCCCCTCCAATCAAGTTCCTTTCGATACCGGTACCAAGCGTGGCTACTGGTGTTTTCTTTATCGGTTACCAAGCCTCAACGCCCTGGGTCCTTGATTTCGATGGATGCCCCCCCCCTCGCGCATTTACCGCGCACCAACCTAACAATTGCCCCGCCCCTAGCCTCTCTTGGGGTGCGATGGATCCCGTGTTGTAGCGTCCCCGGGCCCCATCGACTAATCCTGCGCCTTTGGGTTACGACTGTCGCCATAACCCCTCGTGTTTCCTGCCCTCGAATCGTTGCCATGGGCTATTGGGGCACACATCACCAGACTGCTCGACTGTTTGCCTCGCCTCGCTCGCCTACCTTTCCTAGTCTGTTTGCCTCGCCTCGCTCGCCTACCTCGCCTAGATAATCTAGGCTAGATAGTCTGTTTGCAGCCTAGCCACAAGCACGCACATTCGCATGACGTAACACACACCTCCATGTTTATTTCTCGCGCCCCAGCACCTCGCCCTTCGCCCCGGGCACTTGGGTTACGATGGACGCTCCCTAACGCGTTTCCATGTCTCCCTCTGTACCCGCCGACCCTAACGGAAACGCCACGCGTTCGGGTGTGTATGGCCGTAGAGGTGGGCTCCCTCCTTTTAGCAGATTTTTCGTTTTCTGCAAGCTCCACGCCATTCACCCTTGCCCTTGGCCTTTTAGGTTACAATGGGCGCCCTCTCCCCACCGTTTCCCGTGTTCGCTCGCACACACCACGTCCCCATACCATGGGCCCTTGTGTACAGGAGGGGATGCTCACACCTTGCGCATCCCTTGGCCCCACGCCTTGCAACCCTGCCCTGGGCTCTTGGGTTATGATGGACGCAATCATCTCGCGCCCCCCACGCCCCACCCTCACGTCCAGCTCCCTTGCCCTGGGCGCTTGTTTTACAATGGACGCCCTGCCCCCCTTGCCTTTCGTTCCCTTGCCTCCACGCCCAACGATGGATGCCCTATCCCCGTGCTTCCCGTGCCCCCACACCCCGCCACGCATCCTTTGCGCTTGGATTACGATGAATGTCCTTCTCATCGCTTGTTTCGCTCGCCCCGATGCCCCGCCCCATCATCTCGAGCCAATTAGATACAATGGACGCCTTCCCTTTGCATTTACCGTGCCCCCACACCGTGCCCCCACGTCCAGCCCTCGCGCCTTGGGCCGTTGGGTTGAGGTGGACGGACATTCTCCCGCCGTAGCTGCCCGCACCCTAACGCCCGCCCCTCTGACCCTGGATGTTTGGGTTACGGTGGGCGCCCCCTCCCGCCGAGCGTAGCGAATGAAGTCGCGAGGGCTGTTTCTGTGTGACCGTCATACGACGTGGACCCTATCGGCATTGCTTATGCTCCGCGGCTCACTGGTTCATACAATTGGCTTCCACTCAGTTGAGACTTTATTGCTTTGTCGAGTTTAGGCCCGATCCTCCTTCCCCGGAAGGCTGCTCACCGACCCGTCCTTGACTCTCCGCAGATGGCTCGGACCCGGCAGGAGCAAAAGAGATCGCCTGCACGCCAGGTCTTCGGGCGGCGCGGATTCTTTGCTCTGGGCTCATTCGTGGCGCTGCGCTCTCGGCCGGCGAGCGAGGGGGCGTGTTGGTCTTCGCCTGTGGGTAGATTTCGTGTCCTTCGGGTTTGCCCGTAGTTCCGGGTGCCGGTTGGCTGGCTGATGGTGGTTAGGTAGTTAGGTGTTCGCGCCGTTGCCTCGCTACAGGGGCGTCTTGCTTGGGGTTGGGGTTTGGCCCGCGTCACCGCGCCTGATTCGGATTGCTTCAGATCAGCACTGTTGGCAGCTCCCGTCGCGTCTCCATATATCCTTCCTCGCCCCGTTGGCGGCGTAAAGCTTCCCCGCTCGTCATATTCGAACTCCGACTCAGCCCTGTGTACGGCAGCACGGCGGTTACCGTACGCGCACGAATCAGGTGGGGTGTGGCTAGTCGTTGCGAAGTGGAGCGTTCCCCCCGTACACAACGCGGGCCACCGGTTTTGGTATCCTCCCTGCCGCCGTGCGGCCTTGGAGCACAGTTGTGCCCAGGATGGGCTGGTCCCAAACGCGGCAATGCATTGTGCGCCCGCCGCATCAGGCTGGCTATCACGCTCTCCGGATCACACCCCCCTTTGGTGCAGGCCCACACTTGAAATGGCGTCCGGAAGAACGGGTGCGTGAACGACACAGCCAGCCCCTGAAAGGGGCTCCGGCGAGGGAGCGGACGAAGAATGCGAATGCCCACGCGCCCGAAGAGCGTCGACGGAAGAAAACCCTTGTCTACTATCAAGCTTCGCCAAACGAATTGCCCTGACGTAAGATAGCCAGGCTGCGTGCTGCCGTACCTGCGAGCGCCGCCGCCGCCGCCAAGCGGCGGTTGCGACCCTTAGGTTCCGCGGGCCCGCCCTGCGGACGGCTCCAGGCGGTGTCACCAGATGGATGGGTGTCACCGACCGGTGGCAACCACCTACACCGGTCGGTTCGTGTAAATCTGTGAACTGTACTCTCGAAGGCGTGCACTTTGGTGGGGAGGGCTCCCGTCCCCGAAGTTACATACCAAACCAGCAAAACATGCGGGACCCAGGCCCGAAAATGCAAGATCACGGACGTGTGATCACGGGAGTACTGCCTGTCCTTCCCGTTGTCTGCGCTCGTTCTCGCCTCTCCGCCTGCAACCTTTCCTTCGTGGCACTGCTGTAGGGCGGAGTGGCAGGCCGGGGATAGATGGGCTGGGCGCTTCAGCTGTGGGGTACAGGTGCGATGAGGCAGGGAGGAGACGGCCCCCTGGCTTGGCCCTGCGTAAAGCCCCGCTGCAGCCCTTTCCACCTCAGGCGCACCGGCCACCCGCTCACCATGCCGGCAGCACATCGTAGCCTCCGCCGTCCGCCCTCGCCACAACTGCCCCTTTGGTGGTGAGGCAGGACAGGGTGTGCGGGCATGGGCATGGGCACCTCCTTTGTCGGGAGTGGCGGCGGGCTGTGCTGATGTAAAGCGCTGCACGCATGCCATGGCAAGTCGGAAGTGCGGAGCGGCTACTGTAAGCATTAGCCACCACCAGTGGGCAGTGGGCAAGGCACGCCGCTGGTAGCACCATTGTAGAGCTGCCCGCCTCTGCCTCCGCCGCCGTCGCAGGAGACTCCTGCGCAGCAGCGGTCCTGGCTGCAGCC
>LSYV01000013.1:278604-324683 GCA_001584585.1 Gonium pectorale | reverse complement strand
TAGAGGCCCACCGCCCAACAAGTCCAACCATGTCTGTGGAGACACTAACCCGCGCCATCCTGGAGCCGGTCCTGACCACGAGCGACAAAAAGCACGTACCGGTTGACAGGCCCACACACAGGTATCTACAGAGTAGGCAAACAAGGACGGGGAAGAAAACAAGGAAGCGAGGTAGACCATGCGTTCACTCCGCGCAGTGCAGGCATCCAGCCATATTCCGTAGGAAGGGGTGCCCAGCAGACACACCAACCCAGCCCTTCCGCGGCAAACCGAGGTCAGCAAAGTCTCGCAGCAGGGACCAAAACTCCATCTTCAAGGCCAGATCCATCGAGACCAGGGAGCAAGGCCGGCATCACACGTAAGCCAAGCATGTAGATACAGTTACAGATTACAGGCTCCCCCAGAGAGGGGTTGCAGGCCACACGAGCCGATTGGCCCCCGACCCGCCAGGAATTGGATTAATTGCCGCCAAAGCTACCCGTTCGCAGCCGTCGCGCTTGGAAACGTGTGCGCCCGCCCCCAGCTCGATACCGGTAGACAGTTCACCAGCCGCAATGCCGGTATGCGTGCGTGCGTGCGTGCGTACGCGTCAACTCACCCTGCTACGCGCGTGCGCACTGGAGCTCCTGAGTGAGCGAGACGGAAGTCAACCGCCCTAACGGGCGGGCTAGGTGCGAGCGGACATGCAAGGTGCGCAGTGATGCCACGGCGATGGAGGACGAGCTGCATGTGTTTTGCGAGTGCCCGTACTATGAGCATCTTCGCGACCAGTTTCAAGGCGCATTGCAGTTCAGGCGCCGGGACATTATTACGAATATGAAGGAGGCCCCACCTGCTGAGGTGGCAGCCTATTTGCAGGCTGTCTGGGACACTAGGCACGCCATTCTTCGGCGCCAGGCGCTGAAGCGGGATAGAGACGGCAATCATGACCCTTTACCCCACCCCACCACTCGTATTTCGTCCATGCCCCCCCCCGGCTTTGACGGATGTGTAATGTTTAACCTGTAACCTGAGTGAGCGATCGAGCAAGGCGCTCCTGCGTGCGGTTTGTGTTGAGCGAGCGCGCGAGACAGGCTGCGTGTTTGCATTTGGCCTTCACCACTTTCCTAGTCGTACGTACAGGAGTGCAATCAACAAACATGCGATGACGGGTCTTCGGGTCGGAGAGAGGGGGTCTTCATCACTTTGCTTTGCCGCCATCATGGCAGGGCTGGACCGCGTTCGCTCAGCTCCGAAGCGCGTAGCTTAACATCCCCTCAAGCAGCTGCACAAGAACACACATGCCTTCTGGTATGTGAACACGTGCTGCCGTTCGGGTCCGGTCCGGCCCGGCAGTGCCGGTGCCACGTGCCAGGTTGCCTGCTCAATTGCTTGCAACTGTTTCGAGCACGCCGCTGCAACCTCGACGCACATCCTACCGGTTGTCGCCAAACTCTCTGGTTGGCCCGTGTCAGCATCGCATTACAGTGTAATGATGGCAGTATCCCGCGGCCCTTGCAGCGGCCACGGCCTCGGCTTAGTTAGCAGTTGCCTTTGGTTAGTTCGGCTCGCGCACTCCTGTCCAGGCACCCACCCGCGCGCGGAGAGCCCGCTGATCCCCGCCCACGGCCCTGCAACAAAACCTGCGCTCCCCACCTAGCTAGCACGCCAAGACAACGGCCCTGTACCTACTCGAGCTCTTTCCCGCTCCGAGGGCCCGCCGCCACCTCGAAGGACCTGCTGAGCCCTCACCCCGCCGGCTGCTGTGGCCAACTGCGGGTATGGGCCACCACTGTATGGGCGACTCTATGGGCTGGTCTGTCCCGCCCTGGGGCGCTGGGGGACATACCCGCTATGGAGCTGCAGTGGCCGGCTGTAGGTAACGCGTGCTGCATTGGGACAGCCGCAACACCACTATATGGCTCCCAGGGCGGGATAGACCTGCTCCAAAGTCACCGAATGAATCAAGGTACTAGAGAGCAAGGCCGGCAGGCACTCTTACCGCCCCGACCGCCGTCGCGCGTCGCCGGCCCCGTTTGAGCGCGCGGGTGGCGGCAGCCAGCCTCCGCCGTCACCTTTCCCGGTTCTGCTGCCTCGCGCCGCTGGGGCCGCGCCGGCCCGTGGGACCGGTGCGGGCGTCAGCGCAAAGCCTCCCCGCTCGTCGTCTTCGAGCTCCGAGTCGCCCCCGTGTACGGCAGCGCGGTGGCTGCAGATGCGTTACCGTACGTACGCGTGGCACGGCTGCTCAACGCGGCACGGTCCCAGACACGGCACAGGCGCGCGCACACAACCGTACCTGCGGGCACCGCCGCCGCAAACGTCCGGAATGCCGCTGCCGCCGCGGCCGGCCTGGCCGGGGCTGCCACCGCCGTCGCCCTTGCCCTCTGTCCGCCGCCGCTCGGCGCCGCCACCGCCGCCGCCGTCTCTGCCGTCGCGGTCAGCGTCGCTGCGGCGGCCGCTGTTCTCTCCTCCTTTTCCCAAGCGCCGCCAGCTGGGACCCGCCTAGGCGCCATCGCCGCCATCCCGCCCGCCGCGCCGGACAACTGCCGCAGCAACCGCCCCTCCGCGCCGCCGCCAGCCTGGAGTATCGACCGCCGCTCCTGCAGCTGCTGTTCAGCCGCCTGCGCCACGCGGTGCTCGCTCCAGTTGTATTTGAACCCGCCCACGAAGCTGCGGCCGCCGCCAACAATTGGCAGGATGATGGCGCTGCTTCTTGAGTTACCGTCGGTGCCGGCGGCGGCTGCGTGCTGCGCTCGTCTCCTTCCAGGACAGATCGCTCACCCTCCGCCTGCTCGGCCTGAGCCTGTGGTGTATGTGGAGGGCCGCGGACGGAGGAGAAGCCATGGACGCGGACCACAGGCCCCACGGCAAGGCCGGGTGTAATACAGGTCCGCACACCACCGCACCGTTCCGCAGGGAATGCCAGGTGGGACCGAACCTCGCATGACACGGAACAGCAGCTATGCTCCCAGCCCCATCCTGCAACATGCAAATGGCGCCGCGTTGCCGAACCGCCGTCGCGGTCACACGGCTTGGCCCACGGGTCTGGCCCTCGGTGCCCTGCGCACCCATGAAGGGCTTGTGACCGACTGTTGCACTGATCCCCCGCCGACCCATGATGCTCGTGGAGCGCTTGGTGGTGGCCATGCCGAAAGGCATTTCTGGAGAAAAAGCTGTCATATTCGTTCGGTGTACGTGTTCATTTCACGGTCTCCTTTCTACACGTGTGCGTATGCTGTACGGTGTACATACGGCGCTGTTATGATTGTCGTACAGATCTTGGGCGTTTAGCGTTGTAGCGCTTGTGTCGCGCTGCGCTCGTTGTGCCAGGCAGTGGCCCATGAGCGACAAGTACGCACGTTTGACGGTCGGCATGCACGACAAAGGCGCACGTGTACTCGGCTGACCACCGAGTGTTCACGGCAAGCCCCATTATTCGTTGTTCGTGGTCCAAGATTACAGGATTGCAGGCGAGAAAAGCCACAGACCCTGGATTGCCGGGACCAGCTGATTGGGCAAGTTATACTATTGACGACGAGTGACCCATTGGTCGAGAACCAGTGGCTCCAGACAGCCTCACTCCAGCCACCGTCCTCAACGAACAAACGAAAGAGATGGGTGCGCCGGATGTACGAAAAACATGCGGGCGCGCCTATACACAAAAACTACAATTGCCACCTTTGTGGGCGTACAGCAGCGCATATGTACATTAGGAATCCGCGCGTACGACTCACTTGGAGGCAAGCCCATAGAAAACGATTTCAGGCAAACGTTAAAACACAAAAGTTAGGCAGGCACTTTCCGCAATGGGCATTCACTACGGTCCGACCATGGGCACGTGCGAACAATGTTGTAGGAGCGCCGCAACGCACCAAGCAGACACGATGCGCGCTGGGTCAAGCTCCGGCCACCACATGCACACAACGTAGGCACCCGAAAGTAAGAAGAACGGCATACAGCCTGGCTATCTTCCATGTAGGGGCGATTCATCGAAACAGCTTAAAAAAACTTGAAAAAACGTTTCATCCGGGGACGCCCTTTGGGTGGGCACATTTCGTCCTTTTTTCGTGCAACTCATCTTCCGGCCCCCCTTTTTCGATCGGGTCCGCCCCATACGAGATGCTTTAACAAAAGAACATTGAAGATACGGTAGCCAGCCTGGCAGCATAACAAAGTGGAATGAACCGTACTGCAGCACTGCTATCAAGGAGTCTTGCACTAAGGAAAGCACACGCACGCGTGCATCACAACGGGCTAGATACAGCAATCAACACAGAAAGCTTCAGTGAATTGGATTGGCGATGCTTAGCAGCGGCCGGGAACAGGGCATCATGCCCACGGCGGGCTCCAGTTAGGCGCACGCCGCATCCGGAGCTGGCTTGTGGATGGATGTGTTCATGGAGTTAATGGCTGACGACGCCCATGCAGCTGCTGCTGGGTGCATGCGCGCATACGTGCCGCACCGCATTTGGTCGGATCTTCGGCCGGGCCGGGCTGTGCGCGCACGCACCCGCCACACGTTGGTTGGGCTTCTCGCCGCACGTACGCCACGGGCATGGGCGCGTGCATATCGTATCCGTCCATCATCACCATGCGCAGCAGGCGATCCTGAGCAGCGGACGGGCGTTGGCTAGGTGGTCAGCATGGAGGCAAGTGGCTGACAGGAGGGGGCCGCATGATAGCACGTGTGCTGCGTCGATATTGCGCTAAGTTGTGTACGAGTTGTGTGTGCGGTCTCGGTGCAGTGAACGAATGACATTGTGGGCTGCAGCTGCATGCGGCACCCACGGCTGCGGCTGCGGCACAAGCAATGCGGTCTGCAACCACGACGCTACGTACATGAGCCCGTTGAGGGAAGTGTCGTCGCCACCGCCCTGTGGGTTCAGAACGGGTGTGGAGAGCAGCGAAAAGCGGGTTGCGCCTATCAGCATTGAGCACGTGCACATCACAGGAGGACCCGGTGGGTGCGACGCGTATGCGTGCGCGTAGGAAGCTACGAGCAGGCGCCACGGATGCGTCCCTTTCCGCGTTGTTAACGGCACAGCTGCATGATGGACTACAATGCCATGTGCTACTTGGGCGCGCAACGTTGGCTGACATACAAGGCGCACGAAATGGCATGGAGTCCTCCCCTCCCCGTTTGCATCATCTGTCCCCACACAGGCTACACTACTACTCGTACGTGACGGCTGGTAGACGATCGTTGCCTACGCCACTGGAGGGCCGTTATTTCCCACGCACCACATTCCGCCGGGCCAAATGCCCAAAATTGCATGCCCAGCTGAAAAGGCGTCCCATTCAGACGGCTTGCCGGGCGCTCCCCTTCTGAGTTCAGACGCACCTAGCTCCCACCTCGCCGGGCAGCTTGCGCCCCCATGGGCGGGACCAACAAGCGAGTGGTCCCAGACCGCCTCACCCGCCCCTGCCCCCCCGCGCGCACCTGCTGTCCCTCCACGCGGGCTCGCATGCCGCAAATGTAGGCCCCTTGGGGGCAGTTGGTGAAACCGGTCCACCTGCATGCCGTGCGGCGCGCAGCAGCAGTCGCGTGGGCACGCACGGGCAAATGCCGCGTGGGCGACTATATGAACAGTTTGGCAGCAGAACGTGGTTGAACGAACGGAACTAGAGATAGACGCGGCGGCTACTTGTCATGGCGCGTGCGTCCGTTCGACTGGGGCACATGACATGACACGAGGTGCGGGCTTCTCCCATCCCGCCGGTGCCCGCGCGAGCGCACTCACCCTCCCCAGAAGCCGCCTGCAAGCGTTCCATTCAACGAAGGTCGATCGATCGATGTTCCGACACGTGCGTGCGTGGTGGGGGGAGGGGGTGCGTGCTGGGGGGGACCATCAGTAGCAGACGCCAGAAGAGATCAGATGCACAGCAGTGAAGCAGACATGTGTAGGATTGGAAGACACGATGGGGTTGAATTAACGCATGACAAGGGTCGTGATCATAGTCGATGTGCGGCGCCTGGAACTGCGCCCCTGATCATAGCCCCTTCACGGACAAGCCGATGAGCAACCCATTCATGTGGCTTGGCATGGAGTATCCTGGCCGGCCAAGCCTGCTGCGTGGAATGTGCAGCAGACGGGATCCGAGCAGAACGACTGACCGTGCGAGCCAACGACGCCGCCGTTGCTGCACATGAGGTTGACGGAGTTGCCGGCGGTGTCGTCGCCGCTGCCTTGCTGGCCCTCGATACGGAACTGAGCGCCAGTGGCGTAGTGGCCCTCGGGGCAAAAGCCCCAGCGCTGCCAGTCGCCCCAGTGGCCGGAGGTGATAGTCTTCACAGCGCGCGTCTGACAGTAGACCCTGTTAGAGGAGGGATACTGGAGTGGTTACGACGCCTACTGAATACGGCTGGGCCGCTGGCAGCCTGCCGGCCGTTGCACCACGCAGCCAGCCCGGCCCTGCTGAGTACGTAAAACATCATGTGTACGGCCATCCACTGGTGCAGCTGAGCGGAGCGCGGCGGCAGGATCAATGACATTGGACTATCCCCGGCGATGCTGCGGCACTCGCGGCGGACGCCTATCTCTGCTTCTGAAGGAGTTCTGGCTATCAATACCAGATAGGACGGCGTGCAACTGCAGCAGTCGTGGGAGCGGTACCCTACAACTAGTCCAACGACCGCGACGTCTTGCCGCCGAGTCTACTCCTAGCCGGTGCGGAGAAGGCCAACTCACTCGATTCCCTGCGGGCGGTCGTGGCATCAGAGCGGGCAGGCGGGCGTGACACATTTCCGAGCCAAGTTAGGAACATGTAAGGCACCTACAATAACGCCGTGCGAGCACCTAAATGCAGTGCGCAACAGCGCCGCGCTCCGCCTTGAGTGTGACAGGGAGTGTGACAGTTGCAGGTGCATGTGAAACCAGGAGCGCCGAAGCAATCCGTCCGTGACCGTCCAGTGCAACCGTAAGTGCACAATCAGCGTTTCTCTTCTGCCCTGTCCGCTGGCAAGGAATGTACCCAGCATACGCAGGGACTCACATTGAGGGCCGTGTCGTCACCGCCGCCCTGGTTTCCCTCGATGCGCAGGCGGAAACCGGTCACCTTGTTACCGCGGACAATGCCGTTCGAGTCCATGTCCCCTGCGCGTAAACAGCGGGCACGCGGCGACGGTATGTATGATGGGAGCCGGTTGCGTACGGGACGGCAGCGATACAATGCGCGCGGCGGTGGGTGAGTGGGTGGGTGTCGTCATCTCTCATCAGTCGTGGCTTCCCTGGTGCGCGAACATGTGATGGGCGCCCATGCTGGAGCCGACTCACGGATAGTGCTGCAGTACTCCCAGTCCGACCAGTCGCCCCAGAACCTGGAGTGTGGGACCCGGACCGTTCAGAGCGAGGTAGCGGGGCACAACGGGCATATGAACGTGTCAGGGAAGTGTGCGTGTACGCTGGCAGGAGAAGGCAGTACGCAAGACGCCCCGCCCGAGACACCTGGATGATGCCACTGGCAGGTTGATTTGATTCTCATACATCCCTGACCCACACGCACACGCGCGCGTTGCGCGCGGCCAAACCCTGCTAATTTGTCCACCCGTTCACCGATCGAGTGAACACGTGGCGGCCGAGCAAACCGATAAGCGCTCGGCTTCAGCAGGATCGGCCGAGACTCACCCGTTATGGACAACGTAATAACCGTAGAGGTTGCTGACTGCAGCGGGGCAAAGGGCAGAGCGCGGGCTTGCTTGCGGACGTTGCCACACAGTAAAGCAGCCGAGCGCCGGCGCAGCGCAGTCCGACGAAGGCAGCACTCACCCCACGGCCGGCGCGTCCACTCCTTGGCGTAAGGATCGCCCTGCAGCAGCATTTCAGTGCGCAAGGTCCGCCGGGGTATATGAACCGCGTGAGAAGGGTCGCGGCTTCGTCGCACACTCAGACATGGCGTCTACCTAGATGCGACACAGATAAGCGGCGCAAACTAACGCTAGCTACCGTGCGTCCATGTCGCTCGTACGTTGTTCCGGGTTTGAACCCATTCACGCACGCCAGTGTTTAGGGCAGGCAGGGACCCGGCCGCAGCCGACAAGGGAAGCAATTGACGACAGCAGCAATCCCCGAAACCAATGCATGCTGTCGATCTGGCCGCACACCGTGCAACCATGGCCATTCTCACTGACCTTGAGGTACACGTCTGTCAGTTGGATCAACGTTGGCCAGGTACGGACCATTGAGGTGCGCATGGCGGGCGGGCGTCGGATGTATGAGGGGCTTCATTAACGGTTTGATTTTTGGTCATAGGCAGTGGATATCGGGAGCAACCTCTACAGGTTCGACCGGTCCCTGCCCGCCGACACAGAACAGAAGGCGGCATGGTGGATGGCGCATACCGATGGACATAGTGGCACGCGAGCCGGGCCATGAGCAATTGAAGGCCCCTCTTGCTTCCTCCGGCGCGGCGCGGCCCATCCGGCAGAAGCGAATTACCTGACACAAACTTGAACCTGGGGGCGGGGGGTAGGGCGTGCACGAGGACTTTAAAAAATCCGAAGGACCAATTCAGGCCCTGGTGCCGGGCCGTCGTTTAGCCCCGCGCGCATTAATCGAGACCGCAGCGACCCATCCTCTTGACTCAACACGACCCGTACGCAGAGGTCCTCGGAAGCATTGGGCGTACGACATCACGGGCACGACACCTGGCCGGCACGCAGCCCAGCTAGATACTATCAACATACTTACGAGCCGAGGCTCTTCCAGTAGCTCCAGAACCAGAAGTCGACGCCTGTAACGGGTACCAACGAACGGGTTATATGCGGTCAGATTTCGTCTTGCGGCACCGACGCAGAAGCCGCACAAAAGCATGGGTGCAACCGTATGTGATGAAGTGTGTACTGCGCATTGCGGGAGCCATGGGATCAGGTGAAGACGTACCCAGAGACGGTGGCGCAGGAAGGGACAAAGGGAAAAAGGCAACCCGTTCTGCAGAACCACGCAACCCGCAGCCCGCTTGCGACGCAGGACAAACAGACGTACCGATAAAGCCCTCGATCTGCAGGATGTGGCGCCGTCCAGCCAGGAAGCAGGGCGGGAGGGCATGCAACCCAATGCATTGCAGCGGGGAGCGTAGGGCCGGTCAGTGGAGGAGCGAGGGCTCGTCACGGGGTTCGTGCAGCATACATCAACTTCAGGACTAATCACCCAATAAGTCCCCCAACCACCAGATACGACAACGGCCCTGGACAGCCTGGCCTGAATACTACTGTCAGCATTCGTGTCTCTGAGGGCCCCGACTGCCGGTCTTCACCGCCGCGCCGTCGCCGACCCACCTTGACCTGCGAAAACGAGAGAGGTAGGGCAGCGCACATGGGGCAGCTTCTCAGCTGGCTCGCTGCTGAGGTTGAGAGCGTATGGACGGAGCGGGGCTGATCATTTGGAGCACAGCAATAATGGTGATACAGTCTCTTGCGACCAAGAGGCGCGGACGTAGCATTGAGGTCGGCACCTAGTTTTGCACACAACAGGAAGGTGCCAACGAAAAGGCACACTCTGATTGCCGCATTTATGTACTTGCCTCCTCAACCCACACGCAGCTTCGGGTTGCGTAGCCATACGGTGTGATGAGATGCAAGGTAGGGGCAGCGGGAAACAATATTGATCACAAAAGTGGATGGCATGCTGTAGGCGTTGGCGCACGCGAGGGCCGAGTCAACGAGCGAGGCGAGAACGCGCACGGTATTGGGCATGCGCATGAATCTGTCCTGCTGCAAGATAGCTTGCGCGCCGTTAAAGGTGCGAGTCATAAGCAAGGCGCTCATCTTGTGGCTCATCAACTATGCATGTGCCGTACAAACACCGCAACGTGCCGTACTCCCCAAGCGCCCCGTTGGAGGATAAGCGCAGCGGCGAAAACCTCACCAGGCGGAGAACCTAAAAGGCAGGGGCGAAGAGGCGGGTGTCTGGGATCACGACTGATTACTTCCCGCGCGCGCGCCTTGTGGCGGGCGCACACCGCGCCATGCAGATAGATTATATGGGTGCACCACTTGTGGACATTAGAGCGTAAGCGCCCCATGGCGCTGACGCGTCTTCATCGCAAATGCGTGCATACGGTGCGCGGTGTCGGTTGTCCCGCTCAGGGGCTCAACGACCGCCCAGCCATCCACGCATGCATGCCGCACACATACCTCATGGTCGCACCGAGCTCGACCTTCAAGAAGACAACCGTCCTGCGATGCATCACCACCGAATGGTGATAGATGCGTTTGGCGGGGAGGGGGAGGGGGGGACGGATTTACAGCGTTCGGCTTCACACAAGGAAGCAGAACTTTTAGACAGTCAATGCAGTTGACCGAAGAAGTACATCAGTGGAGCGGACGGAGCGGTGTCCCAGCCTTCGCAGGGGGACTCACATGGAGATGCTGGCGGAGACAAAGCCCTCGTTGGCCTCCCAGTCGTAGCCCGCACAGACCTGCAGCAGGGTACGACACAATACCGTACAACCAGGTGCATGTACGGCGTGTGCGGCGGATCGAAGCGATTCAAGACACCCACCCACACGCGTCAGCGCAGGCGCCCGGCCATGAGGGACACGTTCTACGGCCCGGTGATACCGCGCATCGTTTGCATCGCTTCGTCTCTAGTGCAGCCGGCGGCATGCCCCAATCCCGTCTCCTCGGCTCTCGAATCAAAACACGCCGACCCACGGACCCACACTTACCCTGGCGATCTCGATGTCCTTGACCCCTAGGACGTTCACGAGTTTCTGCAAAAGCGCAATGCGACGTACATGAAGCAGCAGTGCATTATGAGGAGGCAGCCAGAACAAGCCTGCACGCACAAGCGCGCACCACCCACATCGACAGTCGATGAACTTTTGGCGTAGCCCTCGAGCCCTGCGTCAGTGGGCAGGGTTTACGCCGGGGCGCTTGTTGGTACCGGATCCACCCTTTGATGACAACGTGGTAACAAATGGACACGGGACACGGGACGGAAGCGAAAGCCCTAGGTCGGGGTTTCGTGCACGCTCCCGTTGTCAAAACCTCTGCCTGAGACTGCACTGAGGACTACGCACTGGGGACTCCCCACGGGCATGCACACTTCGGTGTACCGCGTCGACAAACGGTCTTGCTCACCCACGCTGAGCTTGATGCAGCCGTAAACTTGGGTCGAGCAGAGATTCTGATGCGTGGGTTGCCGACACGAGCGAGAGGGAGCGCAAGTACAATCCAAGGATTCAGTTGGTGGGGACGGGCGTGCCAGCGGCAGGGCGCGCAGACATCAACTGCGCGGGTCGTACCGACCGCATGCCGGAAGTTCGTTGCCACTCATCAGTTCCGCGCATTTGCTAGTCCCGGGCTTTTGGATCCAGGCTCGTACACCCAGCCAGAACGAGCCCACAATCGCATCATCTTCCCGCAGATGTGCGGGAGTGGGCACATCATTGCGTACGGCTCTCTCGGCACCGACCAATCCTTGCTGCCGAGACCACACTCACAACTCCGATAGAACCGCCCAGCTGGATCGGAGTTTCACCCACTGCAGGGGAACGCCGTATGTGCGCAGGTGAACGTCAGGGCGCCAGTACGGCCACAAGCAAGCAGGCAGCAGCTGATCCAGGGCCGTGCCGGTTGCGCGTCAGCGCAACCACGTACGGTGGAGCAGGTGAGGTACGCCACAGCACAGTGCGACATAGTGAGGTGTCGCGCCGTCACGACTTCTCTACAGCAATTAACGCGTGAGCGTATGTGCGTCAGGTGTACAGCAGCAGCAAGTCACACTTACAGTTTCCACTGCAGCCGCCCTCAACTGCCAGGTACTCTCCCCTGCATGGAACCACCGACGGCAGAGGGCGGGGCGGTTGAGCGTCAGACCATATACCACTGCGTTCGAAAGTTGAAACCATACTTGGGAGTTGGTCAGGGCACGGAGCTAGGTCAGAACCAAATTGACTTCACGTTGAGGCCTAATTCCTTGCTGCCACCTTGTTCGCACTTTATCCTCCTGCCAGCAGCATGTCGTGTGCCGGCCTGTAACTCTGAACTCTATCGGGCGCGCCCACGCACCCATTCGCGCGCTCGTCTGGCCGCAAGCAGCTGTTGACTTACGAGATGAAGGAAAACGTTAACTCGCACGGCTTCAGGGGGAACTTCATGCTGAAGGTGGTGTAGGAGCAGTCCCTCGATTGAAGGGCCTGCAAGGAAGGGCCATGTGTGCACGCAAATAAATAAACCAGCCACCTCGCACCTCGCACCTCGCACCTCGCACTGATGTAGGTACTTGCTACGCGGATGCGTGGACCGCGACAGAGGAAGACGCATTCTGGACTGGCATGCTCCGGTGATGCAGTGAACCGCCATCACATACAGTACGCTCCAATACGCACACACAGGTGTTCACATAAGCGTGTGGCACGATCGAGCCGGCCGGGCTCCGAATGTAGCCGCGGCCGCTTGACACGCATACATTGCCACGACGGCAGGAGGCCGCATGCAGCGGTGTTTCATGAACAGCAGATCGCATGCAAGCCGCCCTGCCTGCCTGAAGCTCAAGCAGCCGCCCGAAACGGGCAACACCTACGGGCGGCTTGAGCGACCCGCATCACGCGCGCCCAGCTCACCCGTCCGTGGATGAGGGACTGCGCCGGCAGCACGCCTCCGTACTCCTCCAGCGCCCACTCGGGCCACTCGCCGGTGCCGTTGATGTGGTCCAGCGTGTCCCAGATCGCCGCGCGCTTGGCGGACTCCTCCAGGATGGCGCGGCGGCGATTGGAGGCAGTGACGTCGCCCGCAGCAACCAGTTCACCGTTGACGAATTCTGCGTGTGGCCGCGGGGCCGACCGGTGAGCTCATTCGCAAGGGCAACGATGGGCAGAGCGCCGATGCGGCGGATGCGAAAGGTATTGCGATGCACGTAGCACTATTACGCCGGCACCGGTAGCAACTATGCACCCAGCAGCTGTCAAGCATACAGTTAGCGCTAAGCATACAGCTAGCGCTACCGCCCCACTACTATGAAGGCGCCGCAGGGGCGATTGTGGCGGCAACGAGCATGCCGCTATCTAGTCGCCTCAATCAGCCACAAACCGAAGCTTGACGTTGCGGGATGTGCTGTCCCGAACCCTCCCAACACCGCCATGTGTATGTGTGCCAGCAAACCGGACTCCGCTCACCCTGATTAAGCTCCTCGTCACCCGAGGTGTACGGAACAGTGTCGTACGATGATATCGAAAACGGCGACGACAGGCGGGGAATGCGCGGGTTGAAACTGCAGGTCTCGGTTTCCGGCGCTACGAACAGCTCCGGGGCGGTCTCAGCGGCGCCGTCGGTCAGGGCCTTGAAGTCGAGCACCTGAATCATCATGTGGCCTGCGGGGCGTGCACGTGTCATGTCGATTCGCCCAACCAAGTCCGACACTGCGGTCTGGCTGCCTATCTTCCACGTTGATCTTCAACAACTTCTTTAGGGGCGGGCCCAAAAGGGAAATGGTGCCGGAGGAAGGGGCAGAACATATGGAGCGGACGACAAATGTCCACCCGTAGGGCGTCCCCGGACGATACACTTAACGAGTTTCAGGCAAGATAGCCATGCTGGCATCGGTGCTCATTACGGTGCGGGTGGAATCGCCGCCGGTATTTGGTCTTGGCTGCCTTGGTGCGCTGTAGTTAGGGCAGGGTGCTCGCCTCCCACACTCCTCAGGTGGCAAATGCAGCCAAGCAACGGTAACCGGCGGTGCACGATTGCAAATGAGTTTGTGCACACGGGAATGAACGGTCAACCGCTGACAAACCTGCAACCGCGTCCCCGCCTCGGCCCCATTTACCTGCTAGCGGGTGGTTCACCTCAAAGGCGAGAGGGTAGTTGTCAGCAGTGAGGGTGTCCCAGTAATCCTGTGGCAATAATAAAGGGAGGGCATGTTCTTTTAAAGCGCTGGCTGATGGGGGAAGGGCTGTTTCGACGCACGCATGACATAACGATAGGGCCACGTCATTGAACGAAGAACTAGATCTGTTACATTCACGTACATATCCCCCCACGCACGACACTGCTGTCTTTGCTTGGCGTAGAATTGTTGCCCAGTTCCGTTTGGAGTACGGTACTCACCACCGTGAGCACGTTGGGAAGGTCGTCAGAGGCCTCCGCATCGATCTGCTTGACGGCCAGGCGGAAGTGGCGGGCGGACCTGGAGCCGGCAGGAAATGCGGGAATCGCATCGGATGGTATAAGTCAGCATCGAAACCGCCATCAGTTGTACACGCACGTGAATGAGATGTAGGGAAGCTACAAACAGCGCTCGCAGACCGGAAATGATCAAGGACGGCTGAACCAAGTTCAGATCGGCACCATGTGTCGTACGCTCCGCATCGGCTCACCTGTCGTACTTGGAGTCGTAACCAATGAACTCGAAGGACGACAGCGTGTCATCACGCATCTGGGCCCGTGTCACAACGCTGTCGGGCACGATGGCCTCCGTGCACCAGCTCGGAGTGATGACCGCACCGACGCCGTACGGCAGGTTCTGTACGCAAGGTACGGCAAGGCATGTACGGCACTGGTCATGGCAACCTGAATCCGATCCTCGATGGGGGAAGTGCGCAACGAAGCTAACTTAGGGATGGGTGTAAAGCGTCGTACTTATGATGATGCCCGGAGGGTTCAAGGCGTCAGGACAATGTCAGCAGGCCGCAGCTGTGAGTAATGCGGTTGGGCGAATATGATCTGCTCATACCTCCTCCTGCCATGTGGAGACCATCTTGTTGGTTGTGGTCATGAGCTCAATGCGGCGGTAATCGGGCATCAGCGCAAACTCGTATACGGTGCGCAGCATGTTGTTCCAGTAGGTGGCGGTCTCGTTGCTGCAGTGTACGGCATACCGCGCACGGCAGGACCGAGGGAATAGGTAGATGAGAACTCACGTGAAAATGACCTTGTTAGCTGTGAGAAATGGCCACAGCCACAACGGACGGAGCCTGTACGACGCTGTCTATGGCAACAACGGTATCCTCGCCTCTGTAGGGGAGAAGCGGTACGCGCGGCCGCAGCAGGCTCAAACTATCCCCCCCCCCACAGCACCCACTGGGTCATGTAACGGGCTCCGTCAATCACTTCGATGCCCGCCAGGTCCACAAGGCCGCTGAAGTCGTCTGCACGCGGGCCCAGCAGCACAAACGTGAATCGAACCCCAACAATTCACGCGAGGGGTCACATGTCTTGCTCTGTACCCTCCCGCCCTATTTGAAACGTCGCGCCTTCGGGCGTGTATGGCCGTAGAGGCGGGATCCCTCTTTCTCTGCAGGTGTTTTTCGAAGCACAATACCGAATTGCGCGGATGGGAAAGGAACCGCGTACAAGCAAGCAAGCGAGCGCGGACACCCTAGACAGGCCGCACCGCGTGCGGCAGTGACGCCTAGACAGAAATATCATGCAGACGGTACACGTACGACACGTACGACACGGACGGAGCACGACGAATGCACTTTCCGACATACTCATGCCCAGCCAGCGGCGGGATCTGCAATCCGCCGGCCGCGGCGCCGCGGTCTCGCAGCTTACTTTGCAGGGAGCGGCGCGCGAGGGGCGTGGTGGGACTGAGGGCGGGGAGCGCGCACGGGGCGGCAGCGAGCGAGCGAGGGCAGCGGGCATCAGAGAACAGGCCTGGAGCTGATCAAGACCGCCGGTGGCCGGTCAGAACACACTTTAGGGCACAGCCACACATACGGGTGCGACAGCGCAAGGCATGACGTGGCATTGATACCCAGCCAGTGACTGGGTGCGCACAGCTGAGCTAGCTTCGCAAACCCGGGATACATATACACGTACGGACAACCGCCTCTGCCGGCGTTCCCAGTATGCGCCATTAGTAGGCCACGGCCCGGCCGTCACCAGCCGCCAGACAGCGCCTCCGATCCGGCCACCCCCTGGAATCCCGTGCGCGTCGCCGCACCCAATAAGCGGCTCCAAAGCACATACAGCCTTGTCGTGTGTGCGCGCACCCCCCCCCCACACACACAAGGCTTGAGGAAAGGGCCCTCCCCCATGCCCCGAGCTTCCCATGCAAGCGCACCTGTGACGCACGCGGACGGTCCGCAGCTCGCGGCGGCGCCGGAGGCCCTCTGTGCGGTTGCCTTCGGGGATCTGAACCGAGCCGTTGCCTGCCGGCTGTGCGGGCAGTTGGTACTGGCAGCGGTCGAGGGTGACGTTGTCTGGCGAAATGCACGGCTCATAAATCTGCGCACGGCAGCGGACATGTACGACCGGACAAGTAATGATGATGTTATCAAGGGCGGATTTATCCCGTTTACGTGCTGACGGTGCGGCGTGCACAACTTGAGTTGCGCCTGCACGACAACTGCGGCCAGAAGGCTATCCTCTGCTGCTGCTGGCTGCTGGATGTGCGGCCTTTAGCCATTGCCACAGGCAAGCAACGCATAGTAAGTAAGAAAGCAAGCGAGCGGCATACGTGCGCCTTGCCTTGAGCTTCATCAGGTAGCTGCCGCTCGGGAGCTTGGGCTTGTTCTGGTCGGTAGGCAGGTTGAACACCTCCAGGTTCTGCACGCATGCATGGGAGGGTTGTGGCAATTTTAGCAAGTCCCTTTCACGTCACCTACATCAGGCAGCACGTGGAGAGCATATGCGCAGCATCACACATGCCAGCCAACGCTGCAGTGGGTGACGTGCCGATCATGCATGCACACAAGGCGTACGGCCGTCGAAGGGCAACTGAAGACAGACTTGGAGGCGACCGCTCGTCCAACTGTAGAAGGATGTATGGCCCCGCCCGATAGCTCACCTCGATCCAGTTGAAGAAGCCCACCACATCGTATATGCCTACGACCAAGTACGGCGGGTAGATTATCAAGAAAAGGTACGCGAACTCGACACGGCCCGTATGTACCGAGCACGGCAATGCAGCGCACTCCATGCAGGTTTACACTCCGAAGTACATGCATGGAGTGTAAAGCAAGCGCGGCTGTCACGCGCGCGCCCCTGACAGGCAGGGCCGCACGCCACAATCGGATGCGCGCGCGGGACGTGGGGGTTGTATGGCGCCCAGGGGAACAAACCTTTGAGACATTCATAATGGCAACGCCGGTCCCACATACACACGCACCGAGCAGCATGCGGCGGTTCCTGGAAACGCTGAATCCCGCCTCCTCAAAGATGTCGGCGATTGAGCTGGAGAAGGACACGACCGTGTTGTCGAGTGTGATGGTGCCTGCGCAGGCAATCGAGGACGGAAAGGCGACATGCGAACAGCGACACTCAATCAAACCCGGGGTGTCGGGGCGGCAGGTGGCAACAGAACGAGTCGTCGAGGCAGGACTAGACGACGGCTACATGCAAGAATGGCGTTGTTTGGGCGGGCAAGTTTGCGCGCATACAATAGCTGCTACATCGGTGGGCCAAAGCCCGGCACCATCGCAACCGCCAACCCAACCACCCACCCACCCGCAGACGTGACGATGCGCACCACGGTGCCCAGCACGCTGTCCGCCATGGGCACGCGGGCCACGCCATCCACCTTGAGGGCCAGCTCCACGCTGCCGGCGCCCTTGATCTGCGTACGCATGCATGGGGCCGGCCACGACACACGAGACGCTTATACGCAGATACATACAGTAAGCACGAAACGAACGCTAAGGGGCGTGCTAGCTGGGGGCAGAGTATCGCACATGAGGCCAGCCAACAGTCAGGCACAAATGACCGCCCACTCACAAAATGGGCCGAGCCAGTTCGAGAGACCCCCAAACCCCAAACCGCTGCGCGACCGTACCAGCAGGTAGTCAAGCTCCATGAGGACTGCAATGCTGACGTTGCTGGTGAAGCGCTGCGGGGTGCCCTTGTAGCTGCGGGCGGGCGGGTGGACGGGAAGGAGGCTGGGTCGGCTACAGGTGCAGAAGAGTCCAGAAGGAGCGCTACCAACATCTTTGGACGGAGCAGCTAAAGGGCCTACCCGCCCTTCCTCAAGCTTACATACAGTACACAACAGCAGGAGCCAACCTGCCATCACCCCAAGCCGGCGCACCTACCTTGCGGTGCGCAGGACGGCTTTGGGCGGGACCTTGAGGCCGGCCTCGGCCAGGGAGCGGCGGCCAGAAGCTGTGGTGTTGGTGGCGGCAGTGGAGAGCATGGTCTCACGGCTGACGAACACTCCGTCCACAACGGTGAACTCTGCACTGCCGGTGCGGACGATCTCGGTGGTCGAGTCCTTGACGTACATGACCCCACCAACCACCTGAGGTGGGGATTCGCAGAGGTAGTCAGCACGTTTCGTACCGGGGCCGCATCGCATTAAGCAGCAGGTTTGCTCTGGGGTGCGGTGATGCATCAACATCAATCGAAACTGGGTGGGATTGCCCTTTGCTGCGTTGCACATGCAGCTCGTGCTTCCTGTGTTTGCTGTTAGGGCGGTGCGCTCATCACGCAGGCAATACGCCAGGATGACATCCGAGCAAAAAAAAGAGAACCAGAAACGGGGAAGGCAGCCTCTACGGACATACACACCCGGAGCATCAAGCGCCGTATAAACCGGTGCTAACTGCCGTCGGCCGTTGTTTACCTCTGTGTCCTGCACCGCCTTGAGCACGGCATATGTCAGGCCAACGGTTGCGGCGATGGTGGACAGGGCGCAGAAGGCGAGCGCGACGATGGCGAACCACATCCACTTGCGCTGACGGCGCTGAACCGCCACGTTCTCCATGAGCGACAAAAGCTGCGGGTTGCGGGCGGAGTGGCCACACGGGGGAAGGCTTCAGCATCTGACAACCCTGCCTGCAGCACACGGGCTGGGCTGGGACGCACTGCCCGCCCCGCCCACCTCATCAATGCTGATGTCGCCATCCTTGTTGGTGTCGAGCTCTGCAAGGGCACGTGGGTTTACAAACGACGGAGAGGTAACATGCTCATGTGTGCGGGCTGGTACTGCAAGATACGCCTCTACGTGGAGAGCACAACTACTGAGTGCCTGCAAGCAGGTCCTCACGAACATGGCTTAATGTGGAGACCCGCGGGTCGCTCGACCATTAACCGGCTGCAACAGCCATGAGACTCCCCAGTCCATGAAAGGACATAGCGTTTCACAATGTGCAGCTCACCTTGCAGGAACGTGTCGATTGCCTGGCGGCGGCTGGTCACGGCTGCAAGCAAGCGACGAGCACAAACGCCGAAACAACGGTGGCTCATTGTTACTAATTGTAGGTACGTAGCTTAATTAACAAGCGCGTATAGCAGTTAAGAAAGGTTTCGAACGGTAGCCTTTGGCTTGGAGGTTACCGGTGACCGTTGATGCCGGTTGTCGTACAGGTACTTACTCCCCTCGTTCCCTTTGTTCCCCTGCAGTTCGGCATTCTGCCTTAAAGGTTTGTTGCTCGCTCATTGCCCCCCGCCCACCCCCGTCGCCAACCACAGCTCGGCCCAGGCCCGGAGGGGCCACACCCGTACGAGCAGAGCTAGCCGCATAAGGACCCAGGCGCGTCTTGAGCCCCGGGAGCCGGGGGCTTTTGACAGAGCAGTTCAGCGTGTGGGATGTTAGCCCTGAGACGAACGGCCAGGGCGGGTGGGCCCAGCATCGCTGCTGGGGTACGCGTAACTCCCCCGCGGGGTCTTGTCTGGAGCGCCGTGAACAGGCGGCGTTAACTATCTCTGTCCTGCGTGCAGTGTTTTCGGCCATGCCTGTGGACCGCGTCAGTCTGCGTGTTTCGCTTTCGGCGCCGGCGCGCGCCCGACTGCACCGTGCAGCAGGCGCCTGACCGTTTGCCCCGCCCTACGCCACTCGCCGACCGCCCGTACGCCGCCCGCGTGCAGGCATAGTATAGGCCCAATCAGGATAAGAAGAAATAAAGCACCGAATTCATGCTGTTGCCTCCTGTTCACGCCGCTTCTTTGCCGCCTCGCTCATACCATGCATACCGCACCTGCTTTCAAGACGTCCTTGGTTCTGATCGCCTTTCTGCTTCCGATTCCGAGTCCAACTCGCCCCACTGCATTGTTGTGGCAGAAAGAGCACACGGAAAGGGAACAGGTTACACCCTCGATTGGCTGGGATGCTATGTAGACGGCGGAACGCGTGCGGAAAGTCCCCTCTTCACTAATGGACCACACAAATACAGCTCGCGCAAGGCTTTTGTACTGCGAGCGTGTCGGTAGCTAGAAGCTGCGCCCAGCGCATGGGACTCCCAACAGCCTCAACTTCACAGCGAGGCCTCACCTGAGACCATAGAAGGGCTAGTCGGCAGCTCGGAGTCTTCAGGGTGACCACCTCCCCCGCTACCTTGGCCTCCCGCCCCCGGGTAGTCCGACATGTTTACTTGATGTTGCGCTCGGGATCACACCTGCGCTGTACATGCACCAAAGCTTGTTGCAGTATGATCCGGTAGGGGAACTGGCTGTTCTATGGGGCGCAAACCACGAACCTGCTGCAAAACGGCCGCGCGCTGGATGGGGCGAAGATTGCGCAAATCCCTGTCTGTTAGAAGAGCAAATATGAGGGAATAAATGCAAGGCGCATGCATAACCATTCCAAATTCACCGCCGACAGCATGGCGCCACTGCCTGATCGGACAGACACCCTGACCAACCTGAAGCGAGGTAGTGCCGCCAGCAGCAGGGAAGGCCAAGCTCGCCGGAAGTGAGCCGAAGGCGGGAACGCAAGTAAGGAAGGGGCAAGGAGCACGCCACGACTTTGATCTGCTGCTGCCCTGCAGCGAGCTGCTTCGTATGCTACCAATAGTCAAGCTTTATAGGGACTGGGAACTTCAAAGTACACGTACCGGTACGGCACCAGAGCTCTATCTACAATATTGCAGTCCTCAATATCTTGCATCATCCTTCATATATTCATCTTACTTTGAGGACAAATCCCATGCTTGAGGCCATATGATGACGAATTAAAGGCAACCAACTGCTCAACGTACGCCTGGCTCGCTTGCTTTTCCATCCTTTCGTCAAATATAACGCAGTGCGTGTATGTTCATCCCCTGTGCAGATTGCAACCTGCCCGCAGTAACCGATGCCGCTTGAAGCTGGATGTGTTGCAACTACATATAAAAGCCCGCTGAAGTGGCGGAAAGTACAGACTGGATTCAAAGTTTATTCGTCATCTGCAGGCCGGTGACTAACCAACAACTCCAGAATAGAATTAACAAACCGATACATCTCATTTGGCAGAATGACCTGTACCGAGCCGTGGGCCAGCCTCCGATGCAATGAATCGCAGTGAGCGACCGCGCAAAACCGGTCACCCTATGCCGCAGGGCACGTCCACGCATCCAACTCGACCTTTGTGCATTTGTAGATCGTTTGGGTCGCGAGGATTCTCACATGTGCGGCGGCCGCGCACGTGTCTGAGCTCGGTGGTTCTGGGCAAACAAGGCGCAGCAGATGCCTGCGTCTGGGAAACGCCCGCGGTCCCGTGACTTTGTATAAGACAACTACTGCACTATGAACGTGCGCAACTGCTCAGGCGTCTTTTGCAGTGCTCACTGCTAAGCAGTGAGCACGACGTTAAAACTCACGGGGCGAAGGGTCGGGAGGTGGACGCCGTAGCCTGCTGGCCTCCCCGCCCTCTAGCAGCTGCTCGTAAACACACACAGGGCTGCAGGCTGTCCCTTTGGGTTGAGGGAGGGGGAACAGCGGTCCCCCACACCCCTCGCCTCGCGGCGTTGAGGTGGTCTTGCTTTGGGGCGGGTAGCGCCCCTGGCCAGCATGAGCCCGGAGATGTAACACCACACACACGCTGTGCCGGTCCCTAGAAAAAGGAAACGGAAACAGGGAAGGCAGCCTCTGCGGTCATACAGACCCGGGGGTGCGATGTTTCCAGCAGGGCGCCGAGTACAGGGCATGGCGGCCCAGGGAGACGAGCAGGCGGGCCCTCCCGGTGTGGGTCAGTGACCATTTTACCTGACGAAATGTGGTGGTTGCCTGCTTTCCGCCAGCTTGCCAGTTTCGCGCATTCGTTTCCTGCATACTCAACACCGTCAAGCCGTGAGCATGCCTGATTACGCCGCCTCCGCCTCCGCCCTCGTCGCCAGGCGCGAGTCCTTGCTGGGCGGCGGCGGCTCCGGCGCATCCGGGTCTCCTGCCCACACCCACAGTTGCCTTGCTGCTAGCACGCGCATTTCACCAAAGGGGGTCACTCATGTGGGACGCGTGTGAGCAGGTGGGCCGTCAACGTGAACGTCGGTGGGAGCCTCAACGCCTCAAGGCGGCTGGGTTTGTACGACAGCCGGGAGCGAGCTGCGTAGGCGACTGATGTCATGAATCTAGGCTCGAGCGAGTCGGGCGAGCAGCAGGCGGGTGTGCCGAGCGGGGGGGCTGTCTATAAGCTATTACTCGCGCTGGACACATTGCTCGCTCGCCATGCATGTCGATACCGACAAGGGGCGCACGCGTGGTCTCACACCTCAGACACACGCATGCGGGCAGACGCCCCCTCCCCCGTGCAATCGTTCAAATAACCAACATCTTTTTATCTCCAACAGTCCGCGTGAGCACGGCGTTACAATCCAGCGATGGCATTGTCCCGCGGCCCCCGCGGCCTCAACCCCGCTGGCTCATTTGGTGGCTGCCTTCGCTTGCTGCCACCTCTACCTGAAACCCTTTCCTCTGCACCCATCCACTCGCCCCGGCACCCGTCCACCCACCTGCGCACGGAAGGAAGGCCCGCGCACCCACCCACATTCCGGCCACCACCGCATCAACACCCCACGCTCTCCACAGAGCCGCCACAACAACAAGCGTCATTTTGCCCGAGGCACTCCCTCGCCCCCATGACCTGCGGTCCGCCTGCCACCGCACGCAGAGGCCCCGCCCCGCCGACTGCAGCGACAACAGCGACGATGGGCGATACAGGTGGTCCTGACAAGGCCGCGACGCGACTGCATGGCCCCGAAGGGCGGGACCAGCTCCATAGTCATCGAGTCAATCATGGGACCGGCACGCAAGGTCGGAAGGCGCCCTCACCGCCCCGACCGCCGCCGCGCTTCGCCTGTCCCGTTCGAGCGCGCGGGTGGCGGCAGCCCGCCACCTCCTCCGCCTCCGCTGCCTCGCGCCGCCGCGGCCGCGCCGCTGCCGGCCGTGCCGCCGCCCCGTGGGGCCGGCACGGGCGGCAGCGCAAAGCCACCCCGCTCGTCGTACTCGAGCTCCGAGTCGGCCCTGTGCATGGCAGCGCGGTGCGGGTTGCGGATGCGATGCCGTACGTACGGTGCGTACGAACTAGGCAGGGTACGGTGTCGGGCAGCGTAGGGGACTCCCCGTCGTACGCAGCACTGGCCACAGGTAACGGTGCTCCCTTGGTGGTGCGCCTAACACGGCCCGGTCCCTACCACCTGCGATGGCCGCCGTACCTGCGCGCGCCGCCGCCACCGCCAACGTCCGGAGTGGCGCTGCCGCCGCGGCCAGCCTGGCCGGGGCTGCCGCCGCCGTCGCCCTTGCCCTCTGTCCGCCGCCGCTTGGCGCCGCCGCCGCCGTCTCCGCCGTCGCGGTCAGCGCCGTCGTCGGGCGCGCCGCTGCGGCGGCCGCTGTTCCGGTCCTGTGGGTTAGCCGGCAGCACGGGACCGCCACAAGCGTCACGGCTGCCGAGGACCTGGGCGGGGTTCAGCCGTCCTTGGCGCGGTGCGCAGCGGCCAAAGGGCTCACCGTCGACAGGCAGGGCAAAACGACCATCCTTCATTGCGCCGTGCGTTTCCCTCGAGAGCGGCGAGACTAAGCACCCCCTGGCGCCTCTTGTGGGCGCCCGTCCCACGCAGTAACACCGGCCGCCGTATGGCAGCGGTATTCATAGCCGTGTACCTGCCCCCCGCCAACCGGAGACTGTTGCGGCAGCGGCCGAGCTGTATCCCTTCCGGATGCCCTGAACGGCGTATGTACGGACCCCACACGGCTCACCCGCGGTGGCCGGTCCCGCCCGGCGCTACGGTCGCGAGCCGCCTCTCCTCCGACAGCGCCGTTGGCGGCCGTGCCGGTGCCGGCGGCGCCGGCATCCACGCCGGCGCGGGGGCGCTCCGCCGAGGCGGCACGCGCCTCTCGGTCGCGGCTCGTGACGGCGTCAGCGCCGGCCTTGTCGCCTGCACGGCCGCCGCCGCCCCCGCCCCGCTCGCTCTTCTCCCGGCCACCCTCAGTGGCGGCGGGGGCTGCGCCGCCGCCGCCTGCCGCCGCCGCCTTTCCTTTCTCTGCGCGCTCCCTCTCCTTCTCCTCCCGCCGCCGCTCCTTCTCCTCCCGCCGCGATTCGTCCTTGTCCTGTGGAGGCCGGTGGATGCGTGCGGACAACACGTTGCAACGCGTGCTTGACGGCGCAATACCGGCGCGGACCAAGCGGCTCTTCACATATGCTTGCACTGCCCTGCGGCCCCGCACCCACCTCTCTGTGCTCCTTATCAGTCTTGTCCGCTTTGCGCTCCTTGTCCTTGTCTTTGTCTTTGCCGCTCCGGTCCTTCTCCCTGAGGGGCGACAGAGGCACGACAGGCACAGGGGAGGGGGAGGGCTACTACACTCCATCCGATCGCAAGCCGAGGAAGGATGGGCCATCCGGCGAACACAGGAGGGGTGGAAGGGCGCGGGCAGCCGAAGTCCGTCGGAAGGGTCTGGTGCAACATGACGAGCTCACGTGTAGTGTGCCATTGCAGTCGGCCTATACGCACATGTAGTGCGATTTGCACTCCCTTACCACAACTATGGCACAGCTTTGCCACTGTAGGAGCCCCGCCCACCACCTCCCTGCCCGCTCCCCAAAACCCCCTGCCCCCGCGCCGACTCACCTGTCCTTGTCTTTGGAGCGCTTGTGTTCTTTGTGCTCCTTCTCCGGCCGGCCCTCCCGCCCGTCGCCCTTGTCCCGCCCGCTGGTCTCTGAACCGGCGCGGCCGCCCGCCTCCGAGACCGTGTCGCCGCCGTCGCCGCCGCGGGCGGCTGCTGCTGCCCCCGCAGTGCCGCCCGCCTCAGTGCGCTGCTTCTTACTGCCCCCGTCCGCGGCGCCGCCAGGGGGCTTATCCCCTCCCGCGGCGGCCCCGTCGGTGGCGCCCGCATCCACTCCCTTGTCGCCATCGCCGCGACCGCCGCCCTCCGCCCGCGGGCGCTTGCGGGCGGCGCCCGCGGCGCCGCCGCGACCCGGCCCGCCATCGGCGGCGTCAGCGCCTCCACCGCCAGCTGCCGCGGCGCCTCCGCCAGGCACGAACGGCTTGGCGGCGACGTTTAGCGACTTGGAGCCGGCACCGCCGTCGGCTGCGGCTGAGCCGCCCGCTGCCCCTGCCGACGCTGGGGCTCCCTGCCGGGCAGAGCCCTTGGCCGCAGCGCCCGGCGGTGAGCCGCCCGGAGCCCCTGCGGGCGAAACCCATCAACCAGCACGGCAGACGAGGGACGTCACACGCCGGTACAATACACGATACCGCTTCCTTGCGTGGACCATCCCAACCTTAAAGGGAGGACGCGAAAGCCCGCCGACCCCATCCCCGATGCCCCGCCCCTGCGTCCCTCCTCACCGCCCCTGGCGCCCCCTCCGCCTCCACCGCCCTGCGCCGCCGCCGCCACCGCCTTCTGGCGCTCCATGATCTGCGGCCCGCCGTAGTCCAGCTGGCTCATCATGCGCCCGGGCTTGTCCGCCTCCCGGCCTAGCGCGATGAGGTAGGATCGGGCCATGGTCTTGATGTCCTCGCGCGGGTCATCCTTCTGCAGCTTCTCCACCCAGGCCCGGAACGAGTTGGCCGCGGGGATGGTGCCAGGCCACACCTGCGTAGCGGGGGGCGGGGGCGAGGGGGGGGAGGGGGAGGGAGGTACATTGTTTTGGCGGATGAAGGTTGAATGAGAGGGCACTGGCAGCCAGCGGCATCCGCCTTCCCGGCCGCGCCACCCACCAGCCAAATACGCATGTCCATTGCCCGTCCGTCCATTGAGCACACACGCGGGCAGGGGAATGGGAAGGGGTGCAGTGCCGCCCTCACCGTGACCAGGCGGCCCATGACGGACAGCGCGTTGGCGATCTGCGTGTAGTCGCCGCTCTCGATGGAGGCGCGGAAGGTGGCGCTGATGACTCCGTGCCACTGGATCATCTTGGACTTGAACAGCTGCGGGTAGTGGGGGAGGTGGGGAGGGGGGAGGGGAGTTAAAGGGAAAGGAGGGGGGAGGGGAGGGGGAGAGGGAAAGGGGGTCAGAATCAGGGTTTGATAGGGACAGGCTGGAAGCCAGTTCGCACTCGCTGCGTCTGCGGCACGCGGATGCGACCAGCAGCGGCGGTGGCGGCTACTCACGTGGTGCGGCTGCTTTACGTTGCCCAGCGCGGGCACCTTGCGGACGCACTCCTCCGTGAAAAGCTGCGTGGAAGAGGAGGAGCAGGGGATGGGGAGAGGGGGACTTTCTTGGTGCGGTACTACGGTACTACGACAAGCGTAGTGCATGTTCTCGGGGGGAAGGGGCCGGCCGGCCTCTCACACCCAGACTGGTCCCACGGGAGCCGCACAGCGCGTACACCGATGACCGCGGTTTCTTGGTTTAATCACACGTGGCCATCAGCCCTCATGCCCGCCTGGTCACACTCCACAGAGCGGGGAGACCTGAACCTCAGTATCCCGCCCCGCTTTTCCCATCTTCCCTCATGTAGCATCCATACACACACGCGCGCGCGCTCACCTTCTCGTCCCGGTGCCATGCCACAAGCTGCTTAAGCAGTTCAAACAGGAACACCCCGAAGTTGTTTGCCTCGACCTCGGTCATGGAGCGGAGCGTGGGGACGGTGGCGCGGAGGACCTGCGGGCAAGGGCGACGGGGGAGGGGGGTCGTGGGCCGGACCTTGGCGGGAGGAATCAGATATGCGCATGCCGCCCTGCTCCACTTGGACCCAGCACACGGTGAATAGGAGCTGATCCCGCTCTTCCGCACGCTCCGTCACCCATGCTGCCCAATACCCGCCACCCCCTCCCCTTCCCTCCTCCCCTCCCCCGTTCAGTCACCCACGCTGTCCAGGAACATGATGAGCGAGAAGTGCTTGGCCTCCAGCGAGTGCAGCAGAAGCATCAGGCGGGCGCAGTAGAGCGCGTCGGTGGCGCTGAACAGCAGCCGGGGGAGGAGCATCTCCTGGGGTCCGGGGGGCAGGGCGGGGCGAGGGGGAGAGAGGATTGAGGGTATGAAGACCAACGGGCTGGGCAGGGCGGTGTGTGGGGGGGAGGGGCGAGGAATGGGGGCGGGAGAAAGGGAGGGTGTGTGGGCGGACGAGCAAGGGAGGTAGGAGGGAACGAGCGGGTGCGGCCGCCCGCTCGCCTTGCTTTGCGTTGAAGGGGCGGGCGGCGGGCGGCGCACCGCGCTGCCCGCCCTTGTCGCCCTTGTCGCTCGTCCCCTGACCCACACGCGCAATCCCAAGGAGAGCAGCGGCACGCGAGCCGGCCGCGGAGCGTATGGCCCCAAACCGCGACATCCCGTACATGTACGACTGCGTCGTGCCGGTCGACAGCACACTCACCCCCGGCCCACACCCAAGGCTCCCACACCTGCACAACGGCGTGGTACATGGGGGCCGCACGGACAGGCGGCTTGCCGCCGGCCGGCCCCGCGCCTGCTCCGCCGGCGGCGCCCGCCCCCGCCGCCCCAGCAGCGGCCCCGCCCGCGGGCTTCTGCCCGTTGGCGGCCGCTGCACCTGACCCGCCATCCTCGGCTCCCGCCGCGCCCGGTGCCGCCGCCGGCTGCTGTGCCTGTTGCTGCTGCTGGGGCGGCTGGGGTCGCGGCAGGAAGAACGAGGCGCGCTGCAGGCTGAGGCGGGTCCGGACCTCCTCCACGTGCCGGCGGCGGGACTCGAACTCCGCAGACAGGCGGGACTGCTTCTCCTGTGGGGCGCGAGAGCGGCAAGCGGAAAGGCAGGGGGGGAGAGGGGTTGAAGGGAAAGGAGAATGAACGACGACGAGCTGGGCGCCAGCAGCGTTAAGTCCAGTCCGGCGGCCAAGCCGGTCCTTGCCTCGTTTCGCAGTCTCCCGAAAGTGTCGGCAATCCGAAGGTCCAGCAGCCGCCAGGTGTGTGCCGCCGTTTCCGGCGGCGTCCGCGTCGATGGCTGAGTTGCGTACAGCTAGGTAGTATCGTATAAGCTAAGGTCGTAGTAGTAGAGGTGTGTGCGTGCGTGTGCCTAAGTCGCCCACCCCATCTCCGTCCCCAGGTGGGATAAAGGAGGGAAACGGGTTTCGGGTCGAGTCGCAGGGCGCCGCTCGAACCCCCCAAGAAGCCCGTCGTTCCCCAGGAGCCATGCGTACAACTCTCAACCGCAGCCACCCCCACCTGCGCCGCAGCCTTGTCCGTCTTGTACGCCTCGTACTTCTCCTGTACGGCGTTGCTCACGTAGCCGCTGTTGCCCGTGAGGCCCGGCCGTATGTCGGACAGGTAGCGCGACTCGAGCGACGCCAGCTGGTCCTTGACGGCCGACAGCTCCTTCTCATACCTGCCGCCGTACAGTTGTACGTAAGGGGCAAGGGGTGAAGCGAAATTCGGTTGGGTTGGGCAACAAACAAACGGGCCACCGGCCATTCAATCACCCACAACCGAGGACCCACAACCGACAAAAGCAGGGCCTTTGCAAGGAGCACGCGCGATAGGCTCGCACGGCTTGGTGCGGGGCGCCTCGGGATCAACGGGCTTGGAGGTGCCCGAGGCGCATGACATCCCGATCCGTCCAAGGCTGAGCGGCGAAAGCAGCGTCCCCGGGGTGCGGGACGGCAGGTACGACAGGTCCTCAAACCCCCAAAGAGCAGGAGGACACCCGTCGAGGACAGGTAGGAGCGGCTGAGCCGCCCATCCGGGCCGGGCGGGGAGGCACACCGGTACCGCTACACTGCCCGCCCTCTCCGGCAGCCCCACCTCCTGGTGGGCGCGTATATGTCGGTGAGCTGCAGCGACCAGAATGTGGCGTACAGCTCGGGCGTAACGGCGGTCCACAGCGCGGGCGAGGCGGCGCAGGCGGGCAGTCCCGACAGCACGCCCGACCAGGTCTTGTCGCCCACACGGGCCTCCTCACGGGGAGCGGCCTCGCCGGCGGGGCCTGGGCGCCCCGGAGCGAGGAGTGGGGAGCGGAAAGGAGTGGAGGGATTCCATTAGGACAAGAGTGGGAGTGCTGAAGCGGGCTGAGCGGGATGCGAATGGGGAGGGTCCTCACCAGCGGAAGAGGTGGGCTGGCGACAGCGGGGCCGGGTGGTGGCGGTGCCCGATGCGCTCTTGAATATGCCAACCCACACGGCCGCCACCTGCAGGGGCCCCCCGTCCCCGGCCCCGCGCACCGCTCCCGTCTTTTGCATCTCTGTCTCCACTGTCCCACTCCCTCATGTCCTTCCAGCCCGGCCCACTCGCCCCATCCCCGCTCCACACACACCCGGCGCCGCGCCCCCGTCCTCGCCCTCCTCCAGCTCGCCCTCCTCCGCCGGCTGCGGTGCGGCGGCGTCCAGCAGGCGCGCCATCACGGGCCGGTAGATGTGCCACACTGCCTCCACGTCGATGCCGTACTCGCGACTGAGGGCAGCGGGGCAAGATTTGGGGTAAGGCGCCGACGAGCAAAACGTTGGGGTTGACCGCTGCTTTACCCAATCATTGGCCTCCCTTACCCTCCGCGCCGCGTCGCCGCACTCACCGCTCGACACCTTGGCGGCCCGCTGCCCCTCCCCTTCCCCCTCACCGCAGCACGTCCGGCCCCGGCAGCATGTCCGCATACGCCTCCACCGGGAGGGCCAGCCGCAGGAACTCGGTCAGGTGGAGGAGCGTCTCCTGCGAAAGCGGGACGTGTGGCCGGCGGGCGGGCCGGCGGGCGGGGGCGGAGCGGTGTTGGTGGTCACTGGGCGGAGCGGACCTTCGACGCATACCGATAAGAAGGCCCTTTGGGTCGCTTCGTGCACAGGCGCGGACGCATGACCCAGGTCCTGCACACGTGCAGCATGCCTGGCACGCTAGCCACCTCCCACGCGCCGGGCCCCCCGCGCGACTGCGCCCCTCCGGCGCTCGTACCTGGCACCTGTCGTACATGGTCGCGATGAACTTGATGAGCTTGGAGTCGGTGTGGTTGATGATGATGGAGCGCTGCTGGGCCGTCAGCACCAGCAGCGGCAGCGTCAGGGAGGAGGCGCCGCCGCCCGAGCCGCCCAGACGCCGGCCGTCGGGCTGCGCGCGCGGGGGGCGGGGGGGGGGGGGGAGGAGGAGGATGGTGACGAGACGGTGGGTCAGGGAGCATAAAGGGCGTTGGGTCAGGGGGCGAGAGTAGCATGAAATTCGGGTCACAGGGGCGGACGAGCCGCAGTGAGGGCGGCATCGGCCAGGGGCCAAGGCGCCAGCCGTCACGCCTCCCGTCAGCGCGGCCCGTCCATCCGATGAGGTCCGATGAGGTCCGATGAAGTGCCACACGCGTTGGGGTCTCTCGCGCTGCGCCCCGCATCAACAAACGCCCCCTGCACAATACAGGCCCGCCCCTCTCCCGCCTTCACTCCCCCCTCCCATCCCCCGCCCGCCTCACGTCCTCCAGCGCCCTCAGCAGCCGCTGCCGCCCCTTGGCCAGGTCCTTGGCCGAGGCGGTCCGGCCCATGCCCAGCGCCGCGTCCGCCTCCCCCGCGTCCAGCACCACCGCCTCCGCCACCAGCTCGGGGCCGCCTGACAGCGCGTCGAGCTGCTCGTCCGACAGCACCGCCTCCAGCCGCACGCCCTGTACCGGCACGGCATCGCAGTTGGGCACAGAATCTGTACGGTAGCAGCAGCATTGCCCCGTTCAAACTCAACCTCACGCCCGACAGCAGGCCTAGCAACTTGTATCATAATAACCTTTGCCTCCTTCATCTCCCTCCCCAATTCCTCGTTCCCTCATCCCCCCCCGCCCCCCCCCCACCGTCATAGCCACGATGATCTGCTGCAGCACCAACAGGTCGAACGCGTCCCCCGCCCGCAGCGTGTTGACCAGGAACTGGAGCACCGCGCCCACGTCCAGGTCGGAGAAGCGCCTGTGCGGGGAGGGGGGAAGGGGAAAGAATGTACGTGTGTCAGTATGTAACGGATAGGTCTTGCCTCGACACGACGAAGACTCCCAAACGCAGGATGAGAAAAACCATAAGGGAGGGGCTCGAGAGGTCAGGCAGCGCCGGCGCACATGTGGGGCGCCTGTGATGAGCCGCGCGCCCCGCGTCCATACCGCACCGCCGCCTCCTGCCTCTACGCTCCCGTGAGCGCACACACATCCCACTCCCTTGGCGTCCCACACTTCCTTACTCTGCAAACCCCACCAAACGCGGCACTCCCACGCCTCCTCCCCCCCTCCGTCCAAATCCCCCCCCCCCGCACCTGCAGGCTGCGCCCGTGAAGCGCGCAAGCGCCTGCAGCCAGCCCGATATGTTGACGCCGTCCTCCTTCACCTTGTCGCGCTCGAGGGCGAGCCTAAGGGGCACGGAGTTGGCGGGGGGGGGGTAATGAAGAAGGGAAACGGGTCGCGTCGCGGACACCAGGTTACGCAATAAGAGGATGAGGAGGGGGGCTACTCAGTCCATCGTGGCTACCCAGCGATGACCACGGTGGGTGGACCAGAGGTAGGGACCCGTTTCCACTACGCCTATTCCCACCCCCTGAAGTACAAATGGGGCCGCCAAGAGGCTGGGCCGTGTGGGTTGAAAATCGACGTGGGCGGGGGCGATGAGGCGGACGGGAGTCGAGCCGCAACACGGGGCAGGGAATGGGGAGTTTGTGGCAGGGGTTCTGGCAGATGGGCGGAGGGTGGGGCACGAGACTCGAGGACCGAGTCCTAGCGGACCGGAGGGGGCACAGCCAACCAAACGGCCCTGGGCCAACCTGGAGAGGATGACAAAGGTGAGCATGTCGTAGCTAAAGGGCGACAGGTACTTGAGCGCCTCCAGCGACACCTCGATCTGGTTGTCGTACACCTCAATCTGCAGTACGGCGTGCAGTTCACGGTGCGGTACGGGGACGTGCAACACACAAACGGCAGCCACGGCGTAGGTGCGAAAACGGTGCGTGCAGCGCTGGTCGACATACATACACCGGGCGGGTTCCGGTGTGCATCCTTCCATGGCCCCACACTCGTCGGTCATCATGCAATTCGCCCACGGACTGAGCAGTCCCCCGCCTTCCAATCCCTCCCTCCTCTCCGCCTTCCAGCCCTCGACCCCGTCAGCCCCCCTCGCTCGTCGTTATCCATACACTTTCGCCTTCACCCCCCCATCAAAACACAGACACACACAATGCCCGCTCGCCTGCGTGACGATGGCCTCCATGACGGGCATGGGGTTGGCGTGCGCCACCTTGGCCACCATGCGGGCATGCGGCCTGGGGGAATTTGAGGGGCGGGGTAGTGAAGCAGAGAAGCGGGTCCGGAGGCATGACGCCGAGTCGCGATGGTACGAGTTGAATTGCGGGGTGGATTGGGGTGGCAATGGCCGCGGAGCGAGCCGCTGCCACAAGAGACCATGATAGGGTGATGGCTGATCGCGACGGCTGACTGTGTGTGTTACGTCATGCGAATGTGCGTGCTTGTGGACAGGCTGCAAACAGGCTGCAAACAGACGAGCGAGGCAATGCAAACAGTCGAGCAGTCTGGTATTCTAGCCGGCAGCCAACAACCCATAGCGCATAGTACCTGCTACACGACCCCGCAACGGGGCGCCCGCTGCCCGCTGACTGTGTGTGTGCGTGTGGGCCGGGCGCAAGGGGCTCAACGGCTGGCGGCCGCAGCGCCGCCTGCAGGGCCTCCAGGCGCCCGCTGCGGGAGGCCCCCACTGCCGCGCTGCTGCGGCGTCGCCCCAGGGTCGTTCTTCCCTGAGATCCTGACCCCTTATAATCCCCTTCCCGCTGCTTTCCATTTCGCCACCTCATACCCTGTGCCCAGCTCGTCGTTGTTCATTCTCCTTTCCCTGTGCCCCTTCCTTTTCCCCTGTGCTTCCCTTGCCGCTCCCCCTCCCCCTGTGCCCCTTCCTTTCCCCCTGTGCTTCCCTTGCCTCTCCCCCTCCCTCTGTGCCCCTTCCTTGTCCCATGTGCTTCCCTTGCCGCTCCCCCTCCCCGGCCCCCTCGCCCTCGCCTGCACGCCTCCTTCTTCTTCTGCGGGTCAGTGGGCAGCACAAGGCGCTTGAGCACCTTCTTGGTCTCCACCGTGGCCAGCCGCCAGGCCGCCTGGAGCAGAGGGTGGCTGTGGGCCAGGTCCTGGTGGGGGAGAGGGGGACGATGGGGGAGCCGGGTTAGGGGAGAGGAAATTCCATCTGGTAAGAACAGGCCTGAAAGCCAGCTGCGTCCGCGGAGGGGTTGGCACGAGCTGAGGATGCGTTCCCGCTAGGGGAGCGCGAGGCCGGGGGTGGACGGCACAGGTAATAAAAACGCGAACGCAACGCGAGACGCCGAATCGCAATGAGGACGGAAGATGAGGCGTGTGGTCGGGTTCCGGATGGGGCAGGGGGCACACGCTGGTGACAAGTATGCCAGGGAAGACCCTGCAAGTTCCCCCCGCCGCCGATACCTAACCCAACCCCAAATGCAGGACACACCTGTACGCACGGACGCACGTTGACCCCCTGCCCCGCCCCTACCCTCTCGCCCCTCCAGGCATGCATTTGCGAGCTGCCCTTCCAGGCGTGTACTTGCGGACTGAGCGCCTCCTATGCTAACCGCTCTTACCACCAACACCGACACTTCTGCACACTCACGGCGTAGATGCGGACTTCGCCCCTAGCGCAGGCCCAGTCCTAAACACCCTGAAACCCTCACCCTGAAGTCTGCATATATGCGGAACCTCGCCGCCACGGGCAGCAGCTTGATGCACTCCCACAGCTCCGCCGCCAGCGGCAGCGCCACCGGGCAGCACGCCACGGCGGGCAGCAGCACGCCCGACAGCAGCTCCTCCAAGGGGGGCTGGCGGGGGCCGGGGCCGGCGGGAGCTGCGGCGGCGGCGGGAGCGGTGCCGCTGGCGACGGCGGAGCCTTCGGCTGCGGGGGCCTGGGCGCCAAAGGCGAGCTGGAAGCGCACCAGGCGGATCACCTGCGAGCGGGCGGGGGGGCAGCGCGGGGGCCCCGCAGCGCGCAAGCGGGAGTTGAAAGGAGGGAAAGAAGGGAGGGTGGGAAGGGACGCACTCGACAGCAGCACTGGGGCATGTACAGTACACGATGCATGTTACCGATGACCACAATGCATGCTACCGCCCACGGCGGAGGTATATGCAGGTTCAAGTCGACGAGTCACACGCCCGAACATACGGGTGCGCCCACTCGCACCTTTGTGAACAGGCGCACGTCGCGGTGGACGTAGACCCCCAGCATGCCCAGCAGCCGCAGAGCCGAGGGGCTGAGGGCGGGCGGGACGGACCCGGAGGGGGGCACGTCGCCCCACAGCGCGTTTCGGGCCAGGGGCCCCTGCGGACGGGAGAGGAAGGCATGGATGGTGGCCGGACAATGGGAATGGGGGAAGGATCGGAGTCGAGGGCATGAAGGGAGAAGGGGCGGCGTAAGAGGGATCGGGGCGTTCTGGGCGCTGGATGGGGGCACGGGAGTCAGAGTGGGTCGGAGTGCACACGGGGACGCGGCGAGGTGCAGGTGGGGCAGGGAGGGATGGGGGGTTGAAGGGAAAGGGGAATGAACAACGACGAGCTGGGCAGCGCATGTCCCGTACCCGGAGGGAGGGGGGAGGCGAGGGGCGGCCGCCGAGCGGGTTGGCGGCGCCATGCAAGGCGCACCCGGCGAGAAGGGAGCGGATGCAAACTCGCGACGCCACCGGCTGCTAGCCCGCGCCGCCGCCCGAGCCGCCGCCCGCTCCGCGCAGACCGCGCGCCCTCGTCGCGGCGTCCCTCTCGGCCATGCCCGCAGCTGCGGCGCGCAGAGCGCCCCACAATAGCAGTCGCCGCCCCGCAGGCCGCCGCCCCCTTCCCCTCCCTCGCCACTCCCCGCCGCTCGGCCTGCAGCACGCTGCCGAACTGCGTCCAGCGGCCCTCACTCTAGCCCCTACGCGCCTACGCTACCGTGCTGACCCCCTCATCGCTCAGCCTGCCCGCGGACCGAGTAGCCGCCCTACCCCCAAGGCCCCGTCCTCCGGCTACCCGCTCTCGCCGGCTTCCAGTGGAGCCCCCGACCCATGCATCCCCCCGTGGCGGTAAGGCTTACAACCTCGCAACCCCCGCCCCACCCCCAGCCCACGTCCCCCGCCGCACCTGCGGGAAGAGCGCCGCGTACGCGGGCGCCAGCTCCGCCTCCAGCAGCCGGCACAGCGCAGCCGAGATGGGGCCGTGGGCCGCCGGGGCGGCGCCCTCCGCCACCAGCCGCTCGTGCAGCTCGCAGGCGGCGTCCCAGGCGCCCACCTGGCGGGGCACGGGCAGGGGGGAGGCCGAAGAAATGGTAGGCGTTCCGGGCAGAGTGGAGGGGCGCGACATGCCTTCGCGCCCTGCTGACTTCCGAGCGAACTGTACATGCACGGGTTTGGTTGGCTCTCCCTGGCCAGCCGGTCCGCCCGTGTTGGCCCATCCGCCCTCCCTCCGTGCCGGCCCCTCCCCTCCTCTCCCCCGGACCACCTGTAACAGATGGGGAGGCGTGCGCCTCAGGCGCCTCAGGGGATGGCCTGTGCCTCGGGCGGCCCCATGACCCACCCCCCACCTCCAGCAGCGCTTTCAACAGACCCGTTCCCCGGGCCGTGACGCCCCAACCCAAGCCGTGCGACCCGCTTCCCAAGTTAAATGCTTCTCCCTGCCACCCCTTCCCTTTACGCCCCCCCCCCCGAGGACGGCCCGTTTCCCGTCTTTGCCCTCCCCCCCTTCTTCCTCTCCCCCTCCCCCCAACCCCACCTGCAGCAACGCATCAAGCAGTGCAAGCGGCTGGTTGTGCTGCGGGGCGGGCCCCAGCGCCGCCGGGCCCAGAGCGGCACCAGGGCCCAGCTCGAAGAAGGCGGCGGACAGGCCGGTAGCGCGGCCGGTGGCGGTCTGTGGCGGGCGGGGAGGTTGGCAAGCGGGGAAAGTAGGGAGAGGGTTAGGGGGCGGCAGGGCGCAGAGACTGTTGAGCGTGTGGCGGGGCGGGGGGCATTTGGGTTGTTGTCCTGTGACCCGTGACTGCGCGGCCCCCAAACGCGTGCCCGGCATCGCACCGGCGTGCCGTACTTCGTGCGGGGGTGGATTATGCAGACCAAATGCCCCCCCTCCCGCGCATACACCATCATGCGGCAGCCTTCAGCGCTGCGGCGCCCGCCGCACCGTCGCCCGCCCCTACTCTGCTTCCCCCACCCGATCTCAGTCACCCCCAACCTTGTCCCCCACCCCGTCGCCGCCTAGAAGTGCCTGACCTCACCCACAGAGTCCCGGGACCGAACCGCCCCAAACCCTCAACACCCCGCCCCCGTGCGCCCGCCCGCCCGCCTACCGTTTTCGTCAACCCACTCACCTGCAACGCACTGCTGCCGCCTCCGCCTCCTCCTCCGCGGCGATCCCTCGCCTCCGCCCCTGCTCCCGCCGCCGCCGCCGCCGCACCCTCCTCCAGCGCCGCGGCCCCTCCCAGGTTGATCTGTCCGATGTCGCCCACCCGCTTGGCCAGCGCCTCACGCGCTGCCCGCTGCTGAGCCGCCTGCGCCTCGTCGCTGGGGGCCAGGTGGGACAGCAGCTCGGGCAGGGACACGGCCCCCCGTCGGACCAGCTCCGCCGCCACCAGGAGCAGGGAGCGGGGCGCGGGAGGCCGGGAGGGGTCCTGCAGGGGACAAACCGGGGTCCAGGGGCGTCTACTGGGGCGCTGTATCTGCAGGGCGGTCAGCGTGCCGTGGCCCTGAGACGGTGGTCCGAGTTTGGCGGGTAGCGCTGGCAGCGCCGCCCCCTAGCGCCGCCCGACTGCAGCTCGGTACGATTACGACCACTCCCCGAGCTCTCGGGCGACGGCAGCTCCCATTTGGCGCGCCCCAACTCAGGCCCCAGAGACCACTTGCCCGCGCACCTCTAGCCCCCTCCCCCCAGGTAAGCACACGGAGTAGCCCCCATCCTGCCCCATACTCCCTCCCCCGCCGCCCCCACCTGGTACTGCTGCAGCTTGAAGCCCATTAGCTGCCCCACCGCCTCTGCCTTAAGCAGACCCACGGCCGACAGCAGTCCCAGCCCGCTGCCGCTGCTGCCGCCCTTCTGCCCCTGCTGCTGCTCCGCCGCTGCCGCCGCCGCGTCCAGCAGCAGGTCCAGGCAGCGGTTGGGGTCCAGGTCGAAGCAGCCGATCAGGGAGTGCAGCTCGCGGGCAAGCACGGGCAGGTCCTGGGGAGGGTGCAGAGAAGAGTGTGTGTACCAACGGGCTGGGCGCCAGCAGCATTCGTCCCGTCCGCCGGCCAAGCAGGTCTTGCCTTCGTTTCGCCGACTGGCTGCACCCCCGTCGCATTTGGGGGGAGGAGGGAATGCAGACGGTGGACAGCTAAGGACAGTCTGACCAAAAGCGGAACCGGACCGACCCTCAGCCAAGGCCCTTCCGCGCCGTCCCCTTCGCGCCGCGCGCCCCGCAACTCCATCTGCTCCTGCTCAGTTACTGTCCCCGCCCCGAGCCGGCTGCACACTCCCACAGGAAGCCTGCTACACACTCACTTCGCTCCCTCCCCTCCAGCGCCACCCGCCCTCCAGGCATTCAGGTCGTTTGCCCGCATTACAGTTCGGCACCGCGACTTGCGACCCGATTCCCGGTTCCTTCGTTACCCCACGGCACTCACGACCCGCCCGGCCCCCGCCATCACGCGTCACGACCCGTCCCCCATCTTGGCCCACACCCCCGCCCCCTGCACCTGCGACCCGTGTCCCGTTCTTTATTACCCCTGCACCTGCTCCGTCACCGCCCCCGCCCCGAAGTGGTTGTACAGGGTGACCAGTTTGGCATAGCCCTCCGAGTCCTCACGAAGCAGGTTGTACCTGCGGGGTTGGTGTTTAGAGGGTTTAGGGGTCAGAGCACTCCCATAAGAAAGCTTGCGGCGTATGCCTCCCTGGAAGCTCCAACAACGTTGGGCGCTGGGGCGGGGTCAGAAAGGCTCGTGGGCCTGGGCTAGGGGGCAGCACCGAAGGAGAACCTGGCACACCAGCAAAGGGCTTACAAGACACCACGACTCCCGCGCGTCCTGCGCCTTACGCCTGGGCGCCTCGCCAATCCCTCCGCACAGGTGGGAGCCGCCGTCCGTGGATACCGAGGATACGGTACTTTGGGCACGGCGATGACTTGATCACCCCGCACCGATCCACCCCGACCCGCAGGTGCCCCTGCCAGGCAGCTCGCCCAGCCCCCGCCACCGGCCCCTTACTTGAGGATGGTGTAATTGAGCTTCGTGTTGTAGCGCACCGCCTTCTTGTCCCACACAGCCTTGTCCCGCACCAGCCCCGCGCTGTGCAGGCACTCGGGCTCCAGCACCTGCAGCAGGGCCTTCTCCGGCACCTGCGCACGAGGCCGGCGGAGGCACAGCGTAAGTGAAATGTGCACAAAACACCATGGCGAACCAGTGGGACGTGCGGAGGGCGGATCCGTTTGGGGGAACAGCAACGCTTTGCACCCTCGCAGATGGCTCCGGGGGCAGAGCTGGTCCCGGCAGCCTGAACGCCCAGGAGGCCCCGGGCGCGGGCGCCCTCACGGCTGGGACCTCCCCTCTCCGGCCCCTGACCGCTTAAGCAGGCGCGGCTTCCAGGGGGGCGCGTGGGACCCCTGTTTCCTCCTGCCCTCCCGCCCTGCCGATTACGGCCAACGACTCGCGTCGCCGAGAGGCACCGCCCACCCAAGCTCCGTTCCCGCTTGGTCATCCGTCCGCCCTGCCAGCACCCCTGGGACGCCCACCCCCAACCTCGCCTCAAATCGCCACCTGAGCTCCTCCGTGCCCATCGTGGACCCCGCCCGCTGCCCTCCATCAGCTCCTCTGACCTCCGCTCCAGCTCCCCCTCCTCACCCGCTTATCCTGCCAGCATGCCTTTATGGCCGCCACCAGGTTCATGCTCTCCGGCCCACGCCCGACCTCAAAGCGGACCCACAGCATCCTACGAGGAGCAGCGGTTGAAGGTAGTCCGTAGTGAAAGGGCGATGAGACAGGGAGGATGTCGGTCTCTCGCAGTGCCGTGGGCAACAAAGGAGCGCGGCCAGGCAGCCCCGTCCCTCACCCGGACCGGCACCGAGCACGCAGCCCTCCTTGCAATCTTGACCCGAATCCGACATGGGAGCGAAGCACCCCAGGCACCTAGCCCGGGTGCAACCCACAGCTTTCCCTCACGTGACGCAGTCTTGCCACACACACACCGCAAGCGTGCGCTGGGTCCATGTACAACACAAAAACCCTCTCTAACATCACCACCACCATTATGCCGTGGCGGATGCGGGCTGGCACTGCGCTTGCGTGGCTTCCCACCCGCCCGGCGCAGTCAAGGCGGGGAGGGGTCACGCACCAGAACACGTCCACCAGCGCCTCCGCATAGCTTGCTGGGGGGCCCAGCGGCTCCAGGGCTTTGTAGTACTCATCCGCCTCGAATACGCGGCCCTGCGGCACGGAAACTCCAACCTCACGCTGCATCCGGTTGACTTGCCGGGTATTTCCCGGCTGGCGCGAGCCTCTGTTGCCCAACTCCATAGCTCGTCATCTGGCTATAGCCCTAGCTGCACAGCCGTCACGACGGACCTGGATGTGCTTAAGCGTGATACTGAGCAGCTCCGGCTTGATGTCTGCCGTCATGATCACTGCTATGGATGTTCGATGTCACAATTTGCAGCTATCAATACCAATACGTCAGGTGACCAAGGCTAGGTTGGCGCGATCGCCAGCGCCATTTTGTGTTCTCCGGTACGCAGATTGGCACGCCACGTCCCCAACGCAATAGCATCTATGGAGCAGGATAGAGACCGTTTGGCACGTCGAGTACGAGTGTCCCGACACAAGGTGTTTGGCCCCTCCCCGTGGTTTGAGGCTTGTGTTATAGTTGCATATAGTGCAGAAGCACCTCCACTACGAGGCCTGCGTGTGCGTGCTGGTCGGGGTCCATGAGACGTGGATGGTGCTGGTCGCGGTTCAGCTCGAGCTTTAGCGACCACCGCACGGCTATTGCGGGGTGGGGATGCAAGGGAATCGCCTGGGGTGGATTTGGTTCGGCGGGTTTTTTTTGTGGCGTTGCCTGGCAAGGCACACCCGTCCCCGGCCGCCAGCCCCCCGAGTGGGAGCAGACACCACGGGAACGTGGTGGAGTTATGCCGCGGCTCTTGAGATGCGTGCCGTCAGTTCCATCGAAGTAAGTGAGTAGAAGTCAAAGGAGGGGCCCAAGGGGATGCGTTAAGAGAGTGGCCATTACAGCTGCCCATCCATGGTGTCTGGCATCGGCGCCACAGGCCCGCGGTAGAGTGCTTGCCCCTGACCCCACCAGCTCAGTCCATCGGGGAAGGATAAGGACGGGTTGCACCAAAGGAAGTGAAGACAGGGCCCAGGTCCAGACAACACGAGACCGCGGGCCGCCCAAGCCGTACATTGTACGCCCCTCGGCAGCTTTGCGCTTAGAGTGCCTTAGCTGGCACGAAGTGATAGCTTTCTGCCTTGTCTACCTGCCTGGATGCTCCCTCTGTCTCGCCGAGCACAACGTGCGAGTCATCCTAGCTGTGTGCTAGAAGACGAGATCAAAACTTACCGCGCCACCATATCCATCTGATTCAATCCATGTTTAATTTGCAATGCCCAGTGGCCTCACGTTCCGTGGCCAACCGCTGCCGTGCCTTGCCCATACGGTGCCCGGGAGCCGCTCAGCCCGGGGCGCCACACTGCCATATAGAAGGCCTCTGGCGACCGCGCGTGCCATCACCGTCAGGGCTGGATGCTGCCACCGCGCGTAGCGTGCCCGCTCCAGCCCTCGCCTCACGTGATGGCGTCGTCGTGGGCGCCCAAGCAACAACCGACGGCCGCCGCACCACCTATGCCCAAAGACTACGCGCCACCACGCGCCCCGCTGCTGCGACCGCAACGGACGGATGCGCAACGGCGGCAGCCTCCGCGCCGTCGGCGGCTGTGGAGTGGCGGCGGCGGGATGCGATGCTGGCTGGCGCTGGGCTGGCGCTGGCGGCGACGCTGAGCGGAGCGGCCCTGCAGCCTGCTCGGGCCTGGGCTGCTATAGAGGTAGGATCAGAAGCAGGAATAGCAGCGGCAGCGGGAACCTCCCAAGTGCGTCGCTGCTGCCTCCTGGAGGCAGATTGGGCTCGGTACCATCGTAACGAAGAGGGATGCACCACGGCGTATCCCAGGGATGAAAGGAGGGGGGCCGAGGGTAAGGGAACCAAACAGACTAGCGGGCATGTGGCCCTGTATGTGCCACCCAGCCTTTGCACACCGCCCCGGCCCCAGGCGGCCCTCCATCGCCCTATCCCCATGTGTCATGTCCTCTCCCCTGCCCCCTGCCCCCTGCCCTCCTCTCCCCTGCCCTCCTCTCGCCTGCCGTCCCGTGGTGGCCACCCCAATCCGCATGCGGCAGGCTGACCCCTCCCCCGATGAGGAGGAAGCATTCGCCTGGGTGTCGCCGCAAGACGGCAACCCTTCTTCCTCCTCGTCCTCCCCGGAACCCGGACCCGGCGCTCCGCCCGCCCGCCGGCGCTTCGGCTCGCTGGGGGAGGCGGTGGCGGCGTGCCCCCCGGGAGGAGTGGTGCTCGTGGCGGCCGGCAGGTGGGCTGTTGGCGACGGAGGGCGGGAGGGGGGACGACATGGGCTGCACTTGGGATGGGCGCAGCTAGGACGAGCCTCTAAGTTCATGGACATCACGTTGGTCCGTGCGCCTCAGTCAACGTCTTCCGTCACCCGCCCCACAACTCTACGCCGCCCTCCCGGACCGCACCTGTCCCCCACCCGCCCGGCCCGGCCCAAGGGTTGAACCACACCCTGCGCGCCGCAACCCCGTCTGCCAGGTACCGCGAGCGGCTGGTGCTGACCAGGCCCCTGACCATACGCGCCTGGCCGCCGGTGAGTGGGTGCGGCCGAGCGGGTGCGCGCCGTCCGCTGCGGTAGCGGCGGCGTGAGTGAAGCCATGACGCCCCTTGACGAGAGCGTGCCTACCTCTGCTGTGCTGGCGGCGGCGATGCGGCGGTCCCTTTCCGTGTCCTGCGCCCGCTTGGGTTGGGCGAAACTGTCGGGCCGCTGGCAGTCTGTCAACGTAACGCATCGGGGTTGCAAGCAGGCCGCCGCTGGCGATGATGAAGGGACGCGCGGGGCTGCGTATGGCAGGGCATTGTGGGTGTATAGGCCCATTGTTGTGTGAGCCTACTCCCCAACCCCCGGCGGGTGGCCCCCGAGAGGCCGGCCCGTAGCCTACATCCACCTCATGCCCTCCTTTTGTACCCCTTTCCGCCCTCTCGCCCCTCCACCCCCGGCCCCGCCCCTGCCCGGCCCCCTCCTCCCCCCTTACCCGCCCGCGCGGGTACAGGGCGCTCCCGTAGAGGTGGTCTGGGAGACCAAGGAGCCGTACCAGAGCACGGTAGAGGTCGGGCAGGGGGCCAGTGCAGGCGGCCATGAGGTGGAGCTGCAGGCGAGTGCTCGGGCGGAGGGGCGGGGGGCGGGGTAGTGGGGAGGAATGGGCGATGGGGTAAGGCATCTGGATGGGCAGATAACGGGAGTGTTAGTGCAGCAGGGGGAGGTGCTGGTGCATGGCTGGAGGGCGCCTGGAGGGATGTCGGGGAAGGACGAGTCGGAGGAAGCCGCTGGTGGCGGGGGAGAGGTGTGACCGGCGACGTGTGGTTGGTGGGGGCGGGGCGGTGCCTGGTGCCTGGTGCTTGTGGGGGCCGGGTGTACCGGATATGCCCGGGCGGTTGGACCCGGGTAGGGGATGTTGGGACGTGGCGGGGGCATCCTGGGGTGTGGCAAAGGGGAAGGAGGGGGGGCGGCAAAGAGGGGGGGGGTAAGAGTAATGCAATGCCAGCGTGGCGGCACGAAGCGGGGAGAAGCTGCATGCCGCCGGTATGGACCCGCTGCCGACCTGCGGGTCACCGGCAGTTGCTGGTCGGGATCGCCGCTAAGCGGATCCTTGCATGTGGCGCGGAATTGTTCACCAATAACACCGCCCTGAATGTCCTCCTTCGCCCATGAGACCCTGACCACCGCAGGATTGTGGTTGGCCCCGCCGCCCCGGCTCGCACCACCCCGACTGCAGGGCTTGACGATTCGCCACGCCTCAAAGTCCGTTGCCAACAACTACGGCGTGTTTATCAAAGTAGGGGCAATGCGAGGCACGAACGGAGCTGTACGGGTGTTATGCGTGGTATGCGTGGTATGGTACGGCCTGTACGGCATGGTCAAGGTCGCGGACCGTTCACCCGTCCGTCGGCCGCCGGTCATGGCCCGGGGGGTGGGGTGGGGACACGAGTGTGTCGTCGGTGGTCGTCGGCTCCCGGCATGTGCCCATGATATGTCTGCCGCCTGATGTTGGTCCTTTGAACACCCACATGCAGCACCCGCGCCTACGGTCGCAAGCACGGCTGCGTTTGCGCTGCGTTGGGATGGGGGGATCGGACCCCGCTCTCGGCGGCTCGGAGCCCCAAACCCCGCTTCCTGGTGTTATCAGCTTATCACCCCTGCCCCACGCTCTCCGCCCAATCCCTCCCAGTCCGGCTCCCCTCTGCTCGAGGGCTGCGACGTCAGCAGCACGACAGGCGCGGGAGTGGGGGTCGAGGGAGCAAGCCCGCGGGTGAGGCGGGGAGGAGCGTGGGGCGATGCTGCTTGGGTGGATGTTGACGAGGCAAGAAGCAGGGGGTGGGACGCATTCTCGTGTCTTCACCGCGTCCGGCGAGTCCGCCGGCGCCCCACCCCGCCGTGCCCACCATCCCGCCTGGCACGCAGCCTCCCCGCCCAGTCACGAGCCCCCCGCTTGCCCACTCACGCACGCGCCGCCATTTTTAATCCCGCCCGCCACCGCAGCTGGCAAACACGCCGTCGCCAATGTCAAGTGGTGCAAATACCCCTCTCTCCGTGCTCACACCTTGTATGTATGCCCGCCACCGTAGCTGCTGCGCTGCGTCGTGCACGACTGCGCGCGGCAGGGCATCGCCATCTTCGGTGCCGTACCGGACCCGTACGCCCTGGATCCGGATCTCTCGGTCGACCCGGGCCTCGTGTACGGCATGACCGGTGGCGTCGTGCGGGTGAGGGCACGGAGCGCCAGGGACGCTGAGCAGCGAGTCCCCGCCTGCCTGGCTTCTCTCACCTGTGTTAACAACATTACTATTCATGACGCAAATGACTGCTGGCACTGCTAGTAACAGCAGAGGCGGGCACGCACAGATTGGGAGGGTGGCGGAGTGAGGGATTTGGGATGCAGGTACGTGGCCAGGCACGCCCACCACACCATCGCACGCCACCGCCACCGCCACGGATTGCTCCCTCCTCGCCAACGCAAACGGCTTTACCGCGACTCGCCTCATCATACGCAGGATTGTGAGGTGAAGGGCAACGCGCTGGACGGAGTGCTGGTGCGCGGCGGTGCGTCGCCGGACCTGATGGTGCGCGGCGGGGGAGGGGATAATGAACAAGGGAAACGGGTCGCGTCGCGCACACCGAATCGCATACAAACATAAGCGAAGAGCTTGTGGTGGTCTAGTTGCTGGCGACCTGTGAAACTGCGGCGTCAGCGACGAGCGAGCAGCCCTCCAGCGTACCTGGGTGGGTTGAACGGGGGGGGGGGAGGCCCGGGTCCGGGTGGTGGACGGGTTCGCGTGGTGGCATGGCTTGGGTGCGGGGGGGGTGGGCGGGCGCGTGCGCGGGGGCGCGGCAGCCCGGGATTTGCCAATGGCCGAGTGGGGGTGCGGGTGGGGGTGCGGCGTACAAAGGTGCGGACGAAGGGCAGTGCAGAAGGCAGGACCCGAGTTGAAGCATGAGAGGGCTAGGTTTGTGCCGCTGGGGCTCAGCGGGAGCGGCGTGTACGAATGAAGGCGACGCGACGACGTAGTTGAATGGGTGGGTATTAGCCTGGGAGATGCCTTGGGAGCGCAGTCGGCCAAGGTGAGGGCGGCCGAGGTGGAAGGAAAAGAAGGCGGGGACTCTCGGTCCATGTGCGCGCTTGCCCGCGCGGCGGGCCCTGCCCGGAGCGTGCCTGGGGCGAGGAAAGGGCGGAGGAGCTGGCAGCAAATCGCATACATGCGCGACCCTGCTGCTGTCGGCGGCAGGCGCCCCCTTGCCACATCGCCACCACCCCCAAGCAAGCCCTATGCCCGTGGCCCATCGTGCCGCCGCCCCAGGGCAACCGGATTCATCACAACGCGGGTTTCGGAGTGAACCTTCAGGTGCGGTGCTTTTGTGCGTGCTTATGCATGTGCAAGGGCGGAGGGAGGGGGTTGCACTGGGAAGAGCGGTGCCGGGGCCGCCTGTGCGGAAGCGGAGGGCGACACGCACTTAGGATATAGTGCCTGCCCAGTGGCGTGGCGAAACCGCCGCAAACGGCGCGTGGGCCGCAAGGTGTGCCGTCTGCATGTGTGGCTGGAGGAGGAGGGCGGCGCGACGCGGCAATGCCACCCGGGCCCTGGTGGAGCCGCAAAAGCCGTGTGATGCGGACACCACCAGCCCCGCAACCGCCGACTCACAAAAGCCAACTGCGTGCGCGCGTGCGGAGTAGCAGGGTACAGCAGTATGTCGCGGCCCAATCTACCGGCCAATGAGCCCCTGCGTTGCAGTCACCATTCCCCTGCAGCCATCCTGCTAATCTCCACGCACGGCGGGCTCCCCCCAACACTACCATCGACCGCGCGCGCCGTCCCACCAGCCTGCCCCGCCCCGCCCCGCCCCGTCCGCGCCGGCCGCGCGCCCGTGTGTACGACAGGACTGCGCGGGCCGCTACGAGCGCAACGCTGTGTACGACAACGCCCGCGGTGCCGTACTGGTCAGCCCACTGTTCGAGCTGGAACCGGGGGACCTGGCGGGCAGCAACAGCCTGCGGGGCCTGCTGAGGCGGCTGTAGGGTGTTGCCTCCCGGGAAAGATGTTGCAGTGCGAGGACCGATCAAGGGGGAGTGGAAAAGCATTATGAGCCACTTGGGAGGGGAATTGCCTGCGTTATCTTGATTGCGTGACGCATGCTTGGCGCTGATACGTGTCGTCGTGGGCATATACTTGTCGTGTGATCAATGTATGACGAGCAGACATGAACGCGGAGAAAGGGCAGTTGGAGAGCGTGAGACCGTGAGTGAAGACGATGCTTGCGGAGGGGGGGGGCGGAAGTGGTGCCGTGACAAAGAAAATACGCAGTTGGTAGCGGTCCTACCCCG
>LSYV01000013.1:216100-241100 GCA_001584585.1 Gonium pectorale | reverse complement strand
GCTTGCAATCAGCGTCATGAGCGTCAATGTAATGAGCTAGGACCTCGATGAACAGGCCAAACAACACAACAGACAACGGGCATCCTTGTTTTACGCCCTGTCCCACGGAAAATTCCTGACCAAGCTTGCCATTCACCTTTACCCGCATGCGTACCTCCTCATAGCTGGCCCGCAACGCGTCAAGGGTCTGCCCGTGGATGCCGTACAGCTCAACCACCGTCCATAGCGTCTCATGGTCTACGGAATCAAAGGCCTTAGCAAAGTCGATTTGCATAACAATGAGGGGGCACTCACCCGGCTTAGAGTGCTTGGCAATCAAGTGCCGTAATGTGAATAGGTGGTGCTCCGTGCCAAACCCGTTACGACAACCAGCCTGGCTGGCTGCCCTCAGGCTATGGTCCTCGCAGTGCTTGCTAATGCGCCGGGCTTGTACAGCGGCATAGAGTTTCGCCAGGGCTCCCCCGACAGCAATGCCCCGATAATTATCACACACGCTTGCATCTCCCTTTTTGAGAACTGGTGTCAAAGTGCTAACCCTCCACTGATGGGGGTAGTTGCCCATCGCGACGCGGTTGAATAGCTCCGTGAGGTAGGGCGCCGCGACCCGTACAGGGGGCCCTGCCGCTATCATACCGCACTGCATACTTATAGCACTCGGCTTGAACCCTTTCAAGCCCAGCACTTTTGTTATTGGGCACGCGCCTAAGGGCGTCCTCAACCTCAGCGATAGTAAAGGGCTGGTTGAGGTGCTCAGCAGCCGCACGCCGTGATCTGAAGACGTCCGACAGAGTCCACCCAAACTCGACACACTCACGCGCCCACCCGTAATCATCAGCGTCCTCACCATCATGGGTAACCGGATCATACTCGTTGCAGAAGGCGATACGCACCAGCAGCTGGTGAGCGGCATCCCTCAGTCCCCGCTGATCATCCCCGGCCCCATTAAGTAACCGCTGAAAATGATCAGTAAAGGTGGCCGTGTCGTCTATCGCACACGCCTGCGCCTGCCCGCCCTTGAGCCACGTCCACAGGGCTCTCGGGTTCCGTTTGGCCTCTCTAAGCCTCCGTTCCATCTCCGACAACTCGGCCCGCTTGACCGCTGCGCGCTTAACCTTCTTGAACGCCTTCAATAGGGCCTTATAGGTAGGCTTCGCACTCTCGGGCAGCTGGCCAGTCCTTCGGTCGCACGCTTCCCGCCGATAGGCCCGAAACGCACGCCACGCCGCCGAGCACTCTTCGTCCCACCACGGAGCGTCTCTACACTCGCGCTGCTGTTCACCGGAAGCCTGCTGGCAGCAGTCCGACAGCAGCATCCGCACACTGTCAATGCTCGCATCACAGCCTTCACCTTTCTCAAGACCATTTTTGAGTCGCTCTTACTCAGCCGAAGCCACCGATCCTTCGGCAAAGAGGGCCTGGTACTGTTTCTTGCGGCTTGGGTTAAAACGAGTTGTACGAACGCGCCGTTGGCCCAGAGCTGGCCGGTTGCGTGCCCGATCGCTTGCTTGCCAATCGCAGTCTAGGCTCAGCAGGACCGGGCTATGGTCGCTAAGCACAGCGTCAGAACCCCAAAGGTATGAGCGTAGGACGCGGAGGCGCTTTGCACTGTCAAAGACACCCCGTGAGGCGATGAATAAGTCAATAGTACTAGCTCCAGGCTCACGCTCCCCAACGGCGGTGCACGTCGTGTTGCCCGGCCTATCTCCCTCTAAGCGCCCATTCATAATAGCCAAGCCACAGTCACGGCACATCTGTACGAGCCGCCGCCCAAACGTATTGGTGACAGCGTCGCTGTTAGAGCGCACCGCCATGGTAGGCGGGACATAGTCCGAGTCGGCCTCTTCTGAGCCGGTAACATCATTGATCACTCCAGTCCGGGCATTGAAATCGCCGGCTAGGAGGACCTCGTCACCATCCCGCCGTAACGCATCAATCATGCCTGTGAGCTACCCGAACACGGCCCCTGGCACGTCTCCTCCGCACCGGCCGCTACCGCTGGCATGCTCGTACACCGACGACGACTGAGGCGATACGTAGCAGGCCCCAAGCAGCAGTGCAGCCCCGCCTGGGAAGGCGTTCGCGATGCGGATCCATACGGACTCACAGCCAGTAGGGTCGTTGGTCCTAGCAACCTCTAGGGCCCGCTCTGCTACACACTTGCGCATAAAGACCGAAACGCCACCGCTTCGCCGGCCACCTGACCTACCACGCCTAGTGGCCGCGTAATGGACATAGCCGGCTTTGGTGATCTGGCGCTTAGCTCGCTCACACCTAGACGGTGCATGCGTTTCAGTAAACACTATCACATCGTGATCGAGCAGTCCTCTGACAGCGTTCAGGCTATCAAATCTTTTGTTTGCAAAGATGTGCGCGTTCCACAACAGAATGCGCACATCGCGGCTCCCCCGGCCCCCCTAGTCGTCCGCACCATCGCGCTGTTGGGAAGCCTCCTGGCGGGCGGCCTCCATGTCAGCGCGCACTCGGCCAATGTCCTGACGCACCCACTTGCCAGAGTCCTTCGACTCCTCAGCCATTAGGTGCGTGCCGCACCATGACGGCCGACGGCCGCTGTTTGCCAGTTACTTGACCATGTCGTGGTTGGCCCGCCGGAAAAAGCCGCCGACAAAGCTGCCGTGTCGGCGGCCGCACAGGCTTCGAAATCAGTGCCGGCCGCACCAGACGCCTCAGCACCCGCAGCCGCATCGGCGTCGGAGTCAGCAGCTTTGTCGATTGCAGTGGCCGCGTCAGCGTCGGTGTTTGCGCCAGAGTCGTCGGAGCGCGCGTGTCAGGTAGCTATCGATGGCCGTGCTCAGGGCTGACACGTTCATCAAGGCTCGGCAGAGGAGGAAGGCCTCCTTGGCCAAAACTTGGGCGACTGGCGGCAGTTGCAGCTGTAGTGGCTGCGGCGGCAGTGGCGGCGGCGCCGATGGATCGTGGTCCGCCACCTCCACCGTTCGCGCCGCCGCCAGCGGCCAGCCACCGGCGGCAGAGGCAGCGGCTGCCGCTGCCTGGCCCCGCTCGTGTAGGCCAGGCTGAGAGGGGCCAGCGGGGGCTGTCTCCAAGGCCAGCGCGGCCTGCGAGCCAGTCAACAGCAGCAGCAGCTGGGCCGCGTGCTCCACGATGTGGCTGTCGTGTGTGTCGGTCGCCAGCTGCGAGCCCAGAGGGGTCCGAGCCCAAGCACAGGGGGCCAGGCCCTGCAAGCCCTCCAGGAGGGCAAGCGCGCGGCGCAGTACGCGGCGCGCCTCCGCCCACGCTTCGGCTGCTACCTCCTTCTCCGGCTCTGCCTTCGCCGCGATGCCCTCCGCTGTTTGTGCGGCCGCTGCAATCACTCCGGTCTCCGCCTGCGCCCCAACTTGCGCTGAGTCCTCTGCCGCTGCTTGCCTTCCCATAGCGTCGGGCGACGCGGCCCAAAGCTGGCACATGTGCGGTACCAGCCCGGCTGCGGGCACAGGCAGTCTGTGCAACAGTTTGCCGTCTCTGGGCGCCCCGCGCCCCGCACATGCCACTGTCAGGACGGACATTGGAACCGTCTCGGCGGCGTCGCGTGCTCAGCTCCGGCACCTCTGGACATGTCTTCCTACGCCCCTCGCGCGCGTGCGTGCGGGGCTCGGGGAGACACGGCGATGCTCGGCTAGATACCCGCCTGCTGCTTGTTACAGTTGAGACCATTCGCTTGGCTTGTCGAGCACTCCACGCACACAGCGGCAAGCGCGCCAAGACGCAAAACGGGTGTCTCAAGCGGCGTCCCAGCGGCGCGTGCAGCGACAGTGCGACACCGATGCACAGAATCACGTTGTGCCGCCTGATCGATTACGTGTTACAACGGCCTGACCTCCCAACTCCACGGGATGGCGCCAGAAACCACGATGCTGGCTCACGGCGTGTGTTGGCGTGGTATGCGCCATAACCATGACAAAACGACGATGGCAACGCATCCTGACTAACGCACAGTAGGGCATGACAAGAGGCCAGCTCAGACCGCTCCGTGTGGGAGCTGCTGCTTGCTTGTAGAGGTCGGCTACTGCCGGCTGCTGCCCGGGATGGCCCATGGGCCTTTGGGCAGGCGAGGACGACCGAGCTATGTGTCTCGGATTCATATATGGATTGTAAATGTTATAGAGTTCTGAGCGGGCTTTGGCGCTGAGGAGACCTCGGCGTGCCGTGCAACACGACAACAACGCAATAACAACCTCAGCAGCGTGGCTTCCATATAAAGCTTTATTGTTTATCTGTCCATCTATCAGTTCTTGCCGACGGCGCGACTTGGCGCCGCCTGGCTTATTTCGGGCGGCTGAGCGAGGCCGTTCATGGCCTTGCTTCTCAGGAAGACAACCCGTGATATCATAACTCGTTTTCACAGCAGCGCCTTCCCTGCGCTTGAATTTGCTCAGCCCCAGTTCCTTGAGGGCTTCACACTAGGAGACCAATCGCTGAATTCTGCGCACTCACTCCCCATTACCGCTCAAACTGGAACATTTTGGAGTAGGGGAGGCGCGAACATGACAACCCTGCGGCCGACGGAGCCCACGGCCGGACGGAGGCCTACCCTCTCAAAGAGGTGCACGCTGAGTGACGGCAGGAACACCAGCGACAGCTGCGACGCGGGGCTGTCCTGCTCCTACGATGCCCCCCCGCGCGGGGCCGTCGTGGGCTCAATGCCAGCTGCCGGATCACACTCCGCCAAGAGCGCCAAGCGCCGAGCCGCTGAGGCGCTCCTTGCCGCGCGCTTCGGCCCGTCCGCTGCTGCTGGGGCGGCGGCCGGGCCCCTCCATCCCGGCCACGCCGGCGCCGCGCAAGGCTGCTGCTGCGGCGGCGTCGGAATCTGCATAAGTAACGGCGGGGCGGCTCTGGGCCTCGCCGTGAGCGGCCGTCTGCTGTGCTCCGGCTTCGGTGTGCGTCACCACTCGACGACATCCACCTCCCCCGACCCCTCCTCCCATCCATCTGACAGCAGCGCAGCGGACTCTGACGACTCGGCGACCACAGACGCCGGGGCCGCGGGGCCCCTCCACCCGCTGGAGCGGTTCTCGCGGCTCGCGCAGCCTCGGCCGGCTGCGGGCTCTCAGGCGCACACGCATGCGGGAACCGACGCTACCGGCGCCATCGGCGGCGGAGCCGCCAAGCGACCCCGCGTGGACCTCTCCGCAACCGCCCTGAACAGCTTGGGCGGCAGGCAAAACCAACACCACCACCACCACCAGCAATCTCTGCCCCATCAATGGACCCACCAGCAGCATATCCTCCGGTCCGCTTACGCAGTGCACAGGGCAGGGTCGCCCTCGACCGCGCCGGCGGCAGCTGCCGCGGCGGGCGGCTCCATGGCGGCCTCGGCATCAGCGGCTGCGGCGGCGGCGCCCGGCGGTCCTGCCCGCATGGCCATGACGGCGGTGCCGCCGTGCGACCCGGCGAGGGGCTGCGCCGCCGCCGCCGCCAAGGCTGCTGCTGCAGCGGCGGCCGGCGCCGCCGGGGCAGAGGTCGTCTCGTCAGCGGCGGTGTCGGCCCCCGTCCCGAGCTTCGGCTGGTGCAGCTTCGAGGTCCGGGTGCCGTCGCTGACCTGGCAGGTGGGTGGTGGCTGGCGGGGGTCATGGCCAGGGCCAGTTGGGACAGTGACTCGGTCAGTTGCCGGGTCACTGTACCCAACAGCGGGGCCTTACTTGATGAGGTGGCTAGGCGCGAAAGTGCCGAGTGCCCTCCCAGAACTGGCAGGTGGGCTGTGGCTAGTGGGCCTTGAGGCTCAGGCCAGTTGGGTCGGGTTCTCCGTCCTTGTAGTGGTCCCAGGGAGCGGGTGGTTCAGCGCAAGGGCGCAAGGGGAGGTACAGAAGTCACGAGCTGTCCCGTGTGTGAGCGCGAAGGGAAGGAGGGGCGTAAGACGGTCACCGAGTCGGTACACGAGGCGCGGTATGCCGGGCCCAGAGCCGCAGGGTAAAAGAGACGAGACGGGGCAGGACGGGCCTGGGCCGGGTCGGCTAGGACGCCTCACCGGCTGGCGGGGCCGCTGCCTCGCAATGGCGAAGGCGGTATGGCGGTATGGCCCGCCGCATGGACGGACCGCGGTGGCACTCTGCACACACCGTCTTCCGCACACAGCTGGTGCCTCTCTGGCTGTCAACCTCTTCGTCCCCTCCCGCGGGCCGGCGCTCTCTCCCCGCCCACCCACCCGCCACCCCCTCCCTCCCGCGGGGCAGACGCTGCTGGCGCCCAGCTCGTCGTTCCCTTTCCCCTCCAACCTACCTCCCGCCCCCCCGCCTCCTCCCCTGCCCCCCCCCCCCAGGCCGTGTTCGACGAGGCGCCGGCGCTGATGAGCCGCACCACGCTGGCCCGCGGCTACGAGCGGCTGCGGCTGGCGGAGGGCCTGGTGGCGTACCTCGTGGAGGACCCGCGGCACGTGGAGGACGCGCTGGGCAAGCTGAGGGCGTCCATGCAGGTGGGGGGCGGGCTGGAGGGGGGTGGGGGAGGGGTGCTACTCGCAAGCTGAGGGAGTGCATGCGGGGGGGCGGGGGGGGATGTGGGCTGGAGGCGGTGGGCGGGCGGTGTTGCTCGGTCCGAGGGCAAGCTGGGGAGAGGGAGGGGCTGGCGCGGGGGGGGGGGGGAGATTGCTGGATGCTTGGGTAATTCGAGGGATGACCGGCAAGACGGCTGGAGGGGGAGGGGGGGAGGGGGAGGGGTAGAGGGGGCTACCCTGTCCGTGGGCGCGAGGTGCGCAAGCACGGTGCCAGCTGACAGGACACCCATTGCCAGCGGAGGAGGGGGCGCGAGGAGGGCACGGAGTGTATTGCTGGGTGAGGGGCAGGGGCCCAGAGTCAAGGTGACGGGGCGCCCGAATGGCCGGCGGAAGAGGGCCGCAGGCGAGGAGTCCCCGGCCGGGCGCATGGGGGCCGCGGGTTTCTGTACCTTTCCCTCCCCTGCCCGACTGCATACAAGGGTGAATGCTGGTGGCTTCAGCCCGTCCCTGCTACCCCCTGTCTCTCTCCCCCCCCCCCATCACCACCACCGCTCTGACACGCTCCAGGACCGTCTGGTGTCCATCGACCTGGAGTGGCGCCCCGAGACGGTCGCGGGCCGCTCCTCGCCCGTGGCGCTGCTGCAGCTGTCGTCCGCCTCCACGGCGCTGCTGCTGCGCTGCTGCTGCTGGGGCTACAGCATGCCGCCGCCGCTGGCCGCCTTCCTGGCGGACCCGGCGGTGGTGGTCATGGGCTTTGGCTGGGACAGCGCCGACGAGTCCAAGATGCGGAGCACCTTTGGCCTGGGGCGCAGCAGCTTCCGGAGGTTCCTGGACCTGCAGGTGGGTGGGCGGGCGGGCGGGGGTGGAGTTGGGGTTGCCATGTGGGTTTGGATGTGGGCGGGCGGTGGGCGCGGGTCGGGGTTAGGGTTGGGGTTGCACAAGGTTGGGAGGCGTTCTCACAAGCGAAGCCCGGAGTGGGCGTCGGTGTGGCCACGGGTGCGGGTGTGGGCGGAGGCAGGGAGGTAGGCGAGCGACAGAGCACGCTGACGTGCGGCGCGCGGCGCGGCGGACGTGAGGGGCAGGGCTGCAACGTGCCGTCGAGCATGCCTTTGTAGTTCGTGCGGTGCGTCTCAGAAGCGTGCGTTCGTGTTCATGCCACATCAGCCTGACGCGACATTTTGGTTCGCGCGCGGACCAGGTACGGTACGTGCATGTGCGTCCCCCCACCCATTGCCCGCCCCATTCCCGGCCCCAATGCCCGGCTCCGGCCCTGGCCTCACTGCCTGCCCCATTCCCCGCCCCGGCCCCGCCTTTCCAGGAGATTGCTGGGCGGCTTGGCTACCAGGGCTTTGGCCTGGCGCGCCTGACGGGCCAGGTGCTGGGCGTGCCCCTGCACAAGTCCAAGTCCGTCAGCCGGTCCAACTGGGCCGCCCCTGCGCTGACGGCGCACCAGATCAAGTATGCCTGCCTGTGAGTGTCGGCGCGGAGGCGGGCCGGTGGGAGGGGTGTTCGAAAGGGGGAAGGGGGGGGCTGTGGGAGGGTCAGTCGGTGGGAGGTGGAGGTGGGAAGGGAGGAAGGGATGCGGGAGAGATAATGGGCGGATGGTGTGCCAAGATGTGATGAGGTGAGCCGTGGCCTCGTGAGGGGTATGGGGCCTGGCGACGCCGTAAGAATTCCCGATTCGTCACGGGGCGCGATGCACCCTCAAGGGCGTGGCCGCCGGACTGAGCAGCCCCCCACCCCACCTCTCCCATCTCCCGCTGCCCCCACCCCTGGCAGCGACGTGCTGGCGGCGGGGCAGCTCTTCCGCGCGCTGCGGCTGTGGCACTCGTCGCCCAGCCCCTGCGACGGCTGCAGGCAGTCGATCGGCGAGGTGCTGACCCACGGGTCGCTCCGCTGCGGCCACCCCGCCTGCACCGCCAAGCCCGCCGACAGCCTGCACCGCCATCTGGACCACTGCAACGCCACGGGCCACGCGCCACGCTACGCCGCCTGCGCCAGCTGCGGCCGCGTCCACGAGCTGGCGGCGACGGCGGCGGCGACGGCGGCGGCGACGGCGGCGGTGGCGGCTTCAGCGGGAGGTGGGAGCGCGGGAGGTTGCGGCAGGAAGCGCCCGGCGCAGGAGGAGTGATGGCGGAGCGGCGGGCGGTAGCGGCGAGGTGATAGGGTAGCGTGTGTGTGAGAGAGAGAGACAGAGAGAGGGGGAGGGGAGAGGGGGGTGGCGCTGCAGGGAGGGCTGCTGCGTGGGAGCGGTCGGTGACGCGGCGCGTGGCATGTGCGCTGCGTGGTTGACGTGCTGGGGCTGAACTGCTGGTATGTTGGTCTGTTGGTTTGCTCCGCGGGGCACAGGCGCGTACCGTAGAGGGGCTGCACTAGGAGAAGAGAAGAACAACTCCAGCCTTGCTTACCGCAGGCGTGCTCTGCTTGTGCAATGTAGATACCGTAGCTAGGCAGCTGTTGCAGCAGGGTGCATGTGGGGATCACGGTAGACACTACGCAAGGAGGTGAGGACGGGAAAATTACCAGATTGCGACGGAGCAGCACACCGGACAGCGACTCGTCGTACCGGTCGGCACAGTTGTGGGCGGCCTCCTGAGATTTGTTGCGGCGCCGCGCCGTTCGAGGTTTGTGGGCCACAAGGCCGACTGCTCCGGTGGCGGTACGGCGCATGGTGTCATGCTGGATCGTAGATGGCAATTCTTTTTTTTTTCCAGGCGCGATTGGTGGCACGGCTACCGGTGGAGTTGTGGCGGGCTGGGCTGCGCACTGGCTGGCTTGCTGGCTGGAGGCGAGTGGGACGCTGCGGCGGCTCGCGCCACGCCTCGTGCCTGGTGCCAGGGCTGGTGCCAGGGCTGGTGCCAGGGCTGGTGCCAGGGCTGGTGCCATGCACGCCAGCTGGCGCGAATGCGTGGAGAGCGGCGCCTCGTCCTTGAGGCCAGTTGTGTGCGTGTTGGCAGTGCGAGCGGCGTGCTCATAACAGTTGCAAGTAAGCGAAGCACAAGCCGACCGGGCCGCTCCTTGCGGAAGGTTACAGGTTACACGGAGGATAGGGGTGGGGGCGGTGCATGGCGATGTGGGCGGCATGGCGGAACACGCTCGTATGTTGCTGCGGCCCGTCCCGACGGGGCCCGCTGGGCGCTGTAGACCTGCTTCGCGTGTCAACGACACCAAACAGCAACAGTAACACCAACAGTGTTGCTGGCACCGACCAACCCGGGTTGGGCCGTTACGGTGCGGTACGCGGAGCACGGCCCATAACACAGCGGTATGCGTGCTTTCCACTTCAGCTTCATGTGGGGCCCATTTGTGCTTCACGGACCGACAACCGCGTGTGTGGCAGACCCGCCCTCCTCCCCGGGGGCGCGCACCAGGGCGACGAACCGCGCGCGCCCAACGCAACGCAAGCGACCACGGGACGCGACCAGACTACCGGGACCTGGCAGCAGGCCACGCCCTCCCCGGACACGCCCAGACACGGCGGTTACCTCATGAAAACGAATCCAAAATGGCACTTGGCACATGCGCTGGGCAATAATGTGCAGACACGTGCGTATGCATAGTTGCCTGCCCCTGCGGGGCCGATCTCCTCGTGTAGCCTCTCAGACGTACGCCCCTTCGGCCCTTTGTCCCTGTTTCTGTACCGCCCACCCGCCCTGCTGGAAACATCGCGCCTTCGGGTGCGTATGTCCGTAGAGGTGTGGTATGGCTCCCCAATTGCGGTGTTCCCGATTTGGCCGCTCTCCTCTCAGCCAACAAGGGTCCACGCCGAAGCGCATGCAGAGGGGGGGAGGGGGGGCAGCACGCAGCAGCCTTCATTCAGTCTGGGGTTGGCGGCGCGCGCTGCGCGCCGCAGCGGTAGCAGCGGAACCGCCGCCGCCGGGGCGGCGACTCTAGGGTCTTGACATCTGCCTGTCCGCAGCGGCTGCAGCGGTGGCGGCCAGTCGTCGCGCAATGAAGCTGAAGAAGCACAATTAGGCAGGCACCATCCTTGATATTGGTACCTGCTTGCGGCATCGAGGATGCGCGCCGTTTTGGGAGCAGGCGGCGGGTGGGCGCCACCGCCACGGCGCGTTGTCTCAGCCGTGCAGTAGGGGTAGGCGGGAGGGCGCGGGAGGGCGCGGGAGGGCGCGGGAGGGGCCCGAAGCGGTGAAGGCGGGTTGAGGTGGAGGCGCGGCGCCTTATGTCGCTGGCGCTGGTGCGTGCGGCGGCCTGGCCGGGCCGGGCGGCGGTGGAGGCCTGGGCGCCGCTGGCCGAGGCGGCTGCGCTCCGCTGCGGCTGCGGCCATCCCGCCTGCGACAACCTGGGCTCCAACTGCCAACCACCCAACTGACCAGAAACAACCGCACCCCGTCCCTGTCTGCCTCGAACCGTGCCGGATCCGTGTCGACCCGTGCGTCCCCGGCCCCCCGCCATCACCCGTTCACAAGCCGCTGGCCCTGAACACGGGGTGTGCCGGGACTGCGGACGAACGGGTCCGTCCAAGCAAACCAAACTGCCACACTCTGCCAGTGCAAGAAGACGAGCGGAATTGGGCGTGCAGTAGTAGCTGGGCGGAGCTGGTCCTGTGCATCGCATGCCAGCAGCTGCCAGTGGCATGTACACGGTACAGCGGGAGCTGGCTTGCGCAACAGCAGCAGCACGTGGTCGGGTGCAGCGTGTGCCTGACCTGCGTGCTGCACAGTGAGCACATGCACCGCACATCCTGGGACCCCCGGCGGCATCCCGGCGGCATCCCGGCGGCGCAAGTCCGACCGAGCAAGTCTGTCCTGGCCAAGCCTACAGCGCATTCCAGGTGGAGGGCGATCGCGCAGTCTTGACGCAACCCACGTGCGGCACCCTACCCGCCCGCCCGCTCCAGGGCATGGCGTTATTGCACCCATGCTGGTGGCCGGCCGCGTACGTGCCGGTGGTGGTAGTGGTGGTGCGACGTGGTTGGCTGGCTGGTTATGAGGCGCCGCCATGAAGGTGCTGTAGTAGTACAACAAAAGTACGACGATGACCGGCGATGCATGTACGGAGAAAGCGCCCTAGGTACTGCTGCCGAGCGCGTGTTACACTTCGTACGGCCTTTCTTGACTTGCCGGCGCACATGCCACCGCACCGAGTAGTCTCCTGGCCCCTCCGGCCCGGCCGGGTGAGGGCGGACGTGGTTACCACGCCACCGAGATTACTACATGCACATGGATTCACCCACGTAGCGGCCAACGCGGGAATCAACCGCCCACAACAAACTACCCGCGCGTTTGCTGCAGCGGCTGCAACGCGGGTGCCCAGGGCGCGCGGCGAGCCCCTCGCTCGGCTCAACACCACGACCTGGCAGCCTCAGCATCCCAAGGAGGTGGAGCATCGCCAGCCCCGCGCAAAACAACACGTGGGCGCCGTCACGAAGTCGACTACAAGTATGCGTCGATATGGCGCCGGTACATGTCGTACACGCATGGCGCCGCGGCGCTGTCGAACCGCTGTGCCGTACGGCCGCGCGCGCACACACACAGCCTTGCCGCTAGTTACTCGGGCGAACGGGCCATCTGGACCCATTTTTCTGTTTGGACTGCTATGAAACGCGTGACCAGCACCACACTTAGGGGCTGGTCCCGTGCGGCAAGGACTGAGGTGTGCAGCAGCTGCTCGGACGAACAGAGGAGCAGCACTGCGGCGGGTGTTGCAGGGCAGCTGCAGTTGCTTAGGGCTGCAGGCTGTCCCTTTGGGTTGAGCAAGGGGGAACAGCGGTCCCCCACACCCCTCGCCTCGCGGCGTTGAGGTGGTCTTGCGTTGGGGCGGGTAGCGCCCTTGGCCAGCGTCGGCCCGGAGATGTAACACCACACACACACACGCCCCATCACCACCCATGTACACCTCACCTCGCCTCGCAGACCAATGCCCTGTGCTCATTTCGATGTGTCTACCCGAGTGCCGAGTCCGCCTTCCCAATCAATATCATGTTTCTCTTTTTTCCTGCCCTCTTGCTGCAGTCACGTGTCAGGTAGGTCCTCTCGGGCTGCAGTCCAGGCGCTACTGCATTCAGTACGAGCGCACCCCGCCCCCACCTCCGCGCCGTCCGCCGGTCGGCTATCCGCCGCGCTGACGCTCCCGTCCGGCGGTCCGGGGCCCCTCACACGCCCACCCATGCCCGTCCCGCCCACCCGCCAGCACGCCAGGCCGTCGGAGCCCGGGGGGTGGAAGACAGCTCGAAGGCGACGCATCGCACGGAACAGCCCCCGTGGCCCACACCAGCCACGCCAGCCAGGAATACCTCTGATGGACAGAGTTCCTCATGCGCGTTTGGAGCTCCGGTATCCTAGCGCTGCCAGCCCGGGGGGCATGCTCTCCGAGCCCTAACAAACCGCGCCCTTCGCTGCGTCCTCACCCCCATCCACACCCCTATCCACGAACCTGGTGCTGGCCCTCTAACCAGCGGACGCCGTCATAGAGGTGTGTAGGCAACTATCCGGGGTCCCTCGATCCCGCAGGCCGCCCCTGGCCACCTCGCCCCCACCTAACCGCCCCCGCCAAGCCGCCGCCGCGCGCACGCCGCCCGGTGCCCCGCCCGCCAGTGCGCCGTCCAGCAGTCGCGGCAGCAGTACGCCGCCTCGCCGCAGCCCGCGCACGGCGTCAGCCGCAGCCCCGCCTCGCTGTCGCCCTCCAGGTTGGCGCAGCCGGGGTTTGCACACGTGGCCAGCAGGCGGCGGGTCGCAGACGGCGGCGGCATTGCCAGGGCGAGGCGGCACAGGGCAGCTGCCGCGTCCGAGTCCGCGTCCGAGTCCGAGGGCAGCTTCGCAGCCCCATCGCAGCCGCCTCCCCCGCCAGCGTCCCCCGCCTCCTTCCCGCCCCACCGCTCCGTCACCGCCGCCGCCAGGGCCTCCGCCGCCTCCGCCTCGGTCGGCAGCTCTTGCGCCCTGAATAGGGCTCCCATGGCCCGTAGCAGCTCCGGGGCCTGCGGCGGGGGCGCGCCGGAGCGCATGGGCCCGCTGCCTAGCTCGGCTCCCCAGGCGGCGGCAGCGGCAGCGACGCCGCCCATGCCGGCGGCGGCCCCGCCAGCACTGCCGCTGCTCGGCAATGCTGCTCCCTGTTTGTCCGCCTCCGCCGCCGCCTCCGCCACGTGCTGCATAGCCATATGGACGGTGCTGACCAGAAGGCGTTCGACCACCGGCATGAGACCCCGTTCCGTCATATCTGCAGCCAACAGCCCGGGGGCAACGTCCAGCGCCGACTCGAGCAGTGGCACCACCCCCAACTCATCCAGCAGCACCGCGCGCCAGTCGCCGTCGCCGCTGTCAGCGATTTCGCCGGCGACGGATTCTGCGTCTGCCGCCGCTGGCCTCGCTGCCGCCGGCGCCCCGTCGCGGCCGACAGGGCTCGCGGCCGCCGCCTTGTCGGGTGCGTCAGATGACCCAGATCCTACACGGAGCAGTGGGTTCCAGGCCAGAGGGACGCTTGCCAGGGCAGCTGCCGTCTTCGGGCTGACCGCAGCGCCGCCGCCACCGCCGCCGCCGCCTTCGCCGCGGCTGCCGCCGCCACCACCGCCGCCGCCAGCCGCGCCAACCTCGCCCCCCGGGCCCGCGCACGACGGCTGCTGCGCCATCAGCAGCGGCTGCACCGCCCGCTTGGCCAGCGCCGACAGCGGCGGCAGCCAGCGGCAGGCGGCCATGCTCATCAGGGTCGCGAGCTGCCCCGACGCGGGGGAAGGCGCCTCCGGCACCGCCGCTGCCTCGCCCGCTGCGGCCGCAGCTCCCGGCCCGCCCGCCTCCACGGCGCCGCCGGGCCCTGTCTGGCCCCGGCGATCCGCCAGGCACGTCCTTACGGCGGGGATCAGCTGGCCAGCGATCACCACGGCCGACTGCCAGGAGTTGTTGCGAGGCTGCCACTTCCCCGAAACGACCCGTGGGTCGGCCAGTGCCCTGCGGAACAGCTTCCCAAGGGTCACCACCAGCGACGCCGCCTCGCGCGCATCGCCATACGCTAGCAGCGGCACCAAATGCTCCCCTAACCACGTCAGCCCCCGCACGGCTGCCGCCTGCCAGCCGCCCGGGTCGCGGCCGGCGCTGCGGAGGAGGTACTCGAGGCAGGGCAGCAGGCCGGCGGACAGCGCCGCGCCCACGGGGCGGCGCGGCGACGGCGGCAGGCGAAGTATGTCTGCGTCCGTTCGGGGGCGGGCATGTCACCATATCACATGTATCCACTATCCACAGGCATCCCTCGATGCGCCCGCGCCGAAGCTTGTGGTCGCAAAAATGGGGGCGCTTCGCCCAGCGGGGAGGTCGCCTTTCCCCCAGCACTTGCCCCAGCAGGTGGCCCCACCCGTTCGCCTGGCCGGCGCTCTTCCGCTCGCTCGCGTCTCTAGTGCGCCGAGCCAGGCCACACGTAACATCGCAACCCTCGGCGTGGGCGCTTCCGGCCCGGCCGCACCCCGCACATGGCGCCCCACCTGAGACCGCCTCCTCCAGCTCCTCGCCGCCCCACGCCGCTCTCCGCCAGACCGCCTCCAGGCTGCGGCAGTGATCCCGTAGCCGCCCCTCCGGCGCCACGGAAAGGGCCCGCCGAAGCGTAAACACGCCCAGGTGCCACAGCCCCGCCTCCGCCTCAGCGTCGGTAGCCGCCGACCACCCCCGCCCGCCGGGTTCCAGAGGGTAGAGCTGGCGAGCGGCCGCCTCGAAGGCCACCGTGACCGAGAGCCACGACATCGGGCCCGCGGCGGGAGGGCGTGGCGGTGGCGGCGGCGACGGGTCGCTGCCACTGGCCTCAGCGGCCACTGCGGCGGCGACCTCCAGCCGGCCAGCGCGCAGCGCGAGGGCGAAGGCGCCGCGCCGGCAGAGGCGCACAGCCGGCGGGTCCGCCGTGGCGCCGCTAACGATGTGGAGCTGCCGCACCAGGGTCAGGAAGGCGTCGCGCCTGGAGAACTCGGTGCCCTGCACGAGGCCGCCGCTGCTGCTTGGGCCGCAGTACTCGCCGGCGACGGCCCGTACAGCCGGGCTCCGTACGATCTCGTCCAACCCGTACGAGCTGCCGCCATCGACGGGGGCGAGGTTGGCGAGCCCCAGGACCAGCGCCGCGTGCGTCACGCAGCGGCCACACAGCACCCTGCGCAGCCCTGCGCCAGCGGCGGCGATGGCGGCGTCGGCGCCGGCGCCGGCGTCCGTGCATGAGCAGTACATGCAGGTCAGCATGATGTGCAAGGGAAAGAAGAGCTTGAAGGCGCCCATGTTGGTGCCCTCCAGCGGCGGTGCGGCGTCCCGCATCACCCGCTCCAGCACCAGGACCAGCAACCGCGCGGCGTGCTCCAGGACGCCCGACGACTCGAGCGCCTCTACCAGTGCAGCAAACAGGAGGCGGTCGGCAGGGGACCTGGGCGCCCCATCCGGCAGCGAGCGGGCGATTTGGAAGAGGAGGCCGAAGGAGAAGGTCAGCAGCACCGCAGCCGCGCCAAGTACGCCCTTCCTGTCCCGCTTCGGCGTATCATCAGCTCTCGCCTCACCGCCGGGGCCACCGCCCGCCTCGCCGCCGGCTTCGCCACCCGCTATCTGCGGGGCACCTGGCCCCGGGGCCGCCCTCTCCTCCGCCAGCGCCGCCAGCTGGCGGCTGGCGGCGTGCAGCGCCTGTGTCTGCAGCACCGCCCGCAGGAACGCCTGCACCGGTGCCTTGGAAAGGCCGGGCGCCTCAACCACATAGCCCGCCAGCGTCACCACCAGGCTGAGAGTCTGTTGCGCGACGGCCGCGCGGAGGTAGCGTGCGCCGCCGTCTGCGGCGGCGAAGCCCGCGACCAGATCGGCGGCCGGCAGCCGCACGGCAGCACCGAGCAGGCGCAGCAGGGCCGGTCGCCCGGGGGTCCGGGTCAGGATCGCAACCAAGGAGTTGAACCGTGTGGCCTCTGAATCCGCAATGTCTGCCATCGCGTTCAGCGTGTTCACGAGCTTCCGAAGTCTCGCGGCGCTCGCGCTGGCTAGCGGGCTGTCGCTGCCCTGGTGCTGATGCTGCGCGCCGCCGGACTCGAACAGCCGGTCGACCTCCTCGCTCAGGGACTGAAGCTCAGTCCGAACGCGGACCGGCAGGCGGAACGTGTCGCTTGGGGCCGCTGTGTCATCGGCCGGGCGTCCTCGGCCGCCGCGCGCCGCCGCGGGAGCGCGCCTGCTGCTCGCCATGCCGGCCGGTTGATACCTTTACAATGCCTCTTGAAGTCACAGCGAGGGTTGGAAGCGAGCCCCAAGCTTCTACATCGCTGTGGGCTGCCAGACGAGGTTGAATGCCAAGCGCAACCTGCCGGAGAATATTGAGCCGCTTTGAGGCGTTCAATTTCGGTCAGCACCGCAGCAACTCGCCGGGTGAGCTGGTATGCGTAGCGCTGTGTGCTTTTCCCACGTTTCGGGTTTCGGGGGGCGCGGGACGAAGCGGACGCACAGAACAGTGAATCATCCTGATGCGCGGAACAGGCCTCTCGTCAGGAGCAGAGGCGCTGCATGACGAAGCATATTAATTTGAGTTTCTGGCTGAAGGGCATTGGATCAACGGCGCGATGCCCCCGCACTAGGGGGCCGGCGCATGTCCTGCCAGCGGCCGGCACCGCCCTTCCTTTGCCCAGCTCAGCTCAGCTCGCGGTGCGCCGCTCGCGCCCCTCCCCTCGTCCTCCCCCCCCCCACACACACACAGCGCGTTTTCCTTTTCAACACAGCGCATCGACACATGTGCTCCGCCGTGCATTTCGCCCCACTGACCGGCACCCAGCGTGCCGCCAGCAAGCCTGCGCGCTGAACGCTGCTCACCCGGCAGGCACTGGGCACTGGGCACTGTGCAAAAAACCACTGGGCACTAGGCACTCGCAGCTGTCCGCCCGAGGGGCCGCGGGAGCGAGAGGACAGACCGGGGCGAGGCACACGGGCTCGTAGGGTTTAGCGGGCTCTGCACAGGCAGCTGGTGGCGGGTGGTGCGCCCGGTGTGCCGCTCGGCACGCGGCCAAGGGGGTGGTGGTTCAGGATGGCAGGCCGCTGTGCGGCCGGCTGATATATATCCGCGGCGGCCGCTGCGGCTGAAGCTGCGAGGTCACCGAGTCCTAGCCTGACCCTACTCTGCATTGCAGACGGCAGGACGCCGCGCGCACAGCCCAGTACCTCTCGTCTTTCCACCGACGCCCGCCTCACACAGAAACGCACGGCTGTTGGGCGGTTTGGAATGGCGGCTGTGCGAACGCCACGCCACTGGCCAGGACGCGAGTCACGGCTGCGCCATACTTATCGAGCTCGTGACTTGGAACGGGTGCGCATGTTGTCTGTCAGTGTCTGCGCCACACACTAGCTGAGCGCATGCTTGCCCCCCCTCCGCGAACCGTCGCCCACACAACCTGGCTTCCCGCACCAGCGCCCTTCGACCGCCGAAGCCCGCGCTCCGCAGCAGGCCGTCGAGTGGGTGGCCCGTCGCCAGGCGTCTCAGCTCCCACACGTTCCGGCTGCCGGCCCTCTCCGCGATGCCGGTGGGCGGCGCGCAAGAGGAGCCGGCACCGGCCCATGGGTCGGCCGATCTCGACGCCAGCGCCGGCGCCGACGGCGGCAGCGGCGGCGTGCACCCCGGTGACCGCGTCGCTTGGAACTGGGGCCGTTCTCACATGGAAGGTGCGCTGGCCAGGAGTGGCCCGTGGGTGGGTCCTTGGCAGGGTCCCTCAACGAGCGGGGTGCAGGAGGGAACGGCGGATGGTGGGCGGGTGGGCGTCGGGAAGGCAGGGGCCCAGTGGCCGGTGGCGGCAACCTGCACCGGTGTGAAACCGGGGCACGGTCAGAGCTGCAGACTCCGCACGCACGCACGCCTACCTGTTCCGCACGCCCCGACCCCACGCCGAGCATCCTCCTCCTCCTCCTCCTCTGCCGCCGCCGTCGCCTCCCGTGTCGCGCGCCACCACCCGCATGCCGTACACTCGCTGCTGCATGTTGATACACTTGAGCCCTCACGCGCACTGAGCCCTCACGCGCACTGAGCCCTCACGCGCACTGAGCCCTCACGCGCACTGAGCCCTCACGCGCACACTGCACAGGCGTGGCCGCCGAGGTGGTTCCGCAGCACGTGACCAGGTCTCCCGCAACGGCACCCCACACAATCCCGCCGTCTACGTGGAGCGAGGGCAGCCCGGCAAGAAGCCCGTGCTGAAAAAGGTGTGCACCCCGCAGTCCACCAAAGGGTGTCTCACCGCTCACTCCGACGTCGACACCCTGGTCGGGTCGCGTATGCTTGCCGGAAGTTGATTCAACTCGTGAGCGCGCCACGCCAAGTAATATTCGCAGGGTCAGCTCCTCGTCGCAACTGCGCCTGCTGCCACATCTCTTCTGGGTCTGGATCCTACACCCGCGCCGCCTCCATCGCTGCTGCTGCTGCCCTTGCCGCCGGCTTCCTCGCGCCCCCGCCCGCACCCCCTCCCCGCAGGCTAGCGAGCTGCACGTGCTGCAGCCTGGGGAGCGGCCCGCCGCGGGGGAGCCCGTGGCCACCGCGCGGCAGGAGAGGCTGGGGCGGACGGCGCGGGCTGGGGCGACGGTGGGGAGGACGCGGTGGAGGGGGAGCGGGAGGACGCGGCCGGAGGCGCTGGCGAGGATTGAGGAGATGGGGGTCTCGGGGAGGAACGCAGGAATGCGCATGGACACTGTCTCGCACACGGCCCTTACTGTGGATGGGCGCGTGGGCTACCGGCCCACGGGCACACGCGCAGTGGAAGCCGAGGCTTGACGCGCGTGACTTGTGGTGTTGTGGCGGAGCGCTGTGGTTTGTTTCTGAGAGCTGAGAGGCAGTAACGGAAACAAAACTCCCTGCGTGTGCGGTGGACGGAAGCAAAGCCTGGATGAGCGGTAAAACGCACACGGAAGGAAGCCTGGGTTCGACGCTTATTAATCAAAACGTATGCAATGTGATGAGGTGTGCTGAGGCAGAGGATCTCTACGTCTTAGGCTTACTAGCTACATTTGTTATGTTACCATTCGCATCTTACTTCGTTACTTGTCTTACTATGAGCAGGAAACCCATCCTGCCACGATCCGACCAAACACGCTGTTGTACACTCCAAGCCAAAACCGTGGAAAGCCAAACCTCTTGTGTGAAGACACGCAGCATCGAATACCGTGTTGCAGTGGCAAAGATTAATCCCATCTCCGCCAGCAGGTAAGACACAGTCCGTCCGGCCGGGGATATTAAATCCGTTGTCGGCATTCCCAAGCCTCCGCCACACTTCTCCACGTTAGAACCACACCGTCCACGTTCGATGGACTGTCACACCGAACGTCACGCAACGGCTCCCCAGGCGTCTCAGTCACGCCCTAGCCGAAAGTATAACTTAATCACTCCACGTACAAACACCTCTCCACATGGGCTGGAGTCTACCCACCTACCATCTCCCCCATCTTCCTCCCTCCATCGCATTAGTATCCAGCCTACCCTCCCAGGGACAGTCATACATGGACACAGCTGAATGATGTTGCCGCCAAAAGCCGACAATTACGATATCAACCGGACGATGGGTAGATGGTACCCATGCGCCAGCGTCCTGCTCACTCGACAAAAACGCGACGCTCACGTTTTATTGCCGACTTTCGCCGCCCATCCAAACCATGCCAAATCACCGACTGCCCGTCCACGAGACCGCAATTAAAACGGCTGAAAGGTCGGAGAGCACACCGATTGCGTTCGCACAGAGAAAGAGCGCTACTCCAAAAAAAGATGCCGACACGCCCTTTCCCCGTGGCAGCCCACGACTATGGACGTGTAAACATGTCCCCGAACCCCAAGACATGTATACAGCTCCTCGCTGCCCCTACCTGGTAAACCCCCACGGCCCAGGCGACACCCGCAGAAAGCATCCACGCGCCCTCACGCACACGGCCCGACAGGCGACCTGGGCGAAACCAAGGCGACTTGGCCATGTTTGCCATAAGGGAGGCACGCACACGAGCGAGGCGGATGCTGCCCCCGTCGCCGCTGTCCTCCAGTTTATTACTCTAGCATGGCAAACACGCCGTCGCCAATGTCAAGTGGTGCAAATACCCCTCTCTCCGTGCTCACACCTTGTATGTATAGCAGCAGTGAACTGGTTGGGTGCACGACACGCAAGGGGCGCCGCCGCTGAGGACAGGCCGGCGTACCGCGGGCTGCCGGCTTTTCCATTAATTTTCAGCCACACCAGGACCGCAGACATCCGCCACCGCGTCCACCGCCCCACACGACGCTTCGTGTGCGTGCGAGCGCCTCGACACCGAATTGGGTTTCGACAATATTACGCGTTATCACGCCACCTGCGCAGTGCTCAATGCATGCCGGGGCCTCCGATGCCTCATGATGTATTGTATGGGAAAAGCCGCACACCTGATCAAGCCTTTTCGCATACCCTCGTCGCTGCCAGCTGCAGGCGCCTGCAAGGCGTCTCTCCACACATGCCCTTGACCAAAGAAACGCCCGCGGTGCCAGGCCGCGCGAAGGCCCGGGCCCGCGGTTTGCTGGCACGACAGCGGGGCGCTGCAGTGCGCCGGTTACGACCAACGACCGTCCGCCGAGGTACCCACGTTGCTGATGCGGCCGGTGCGGCCGCAGCCGCGACGCCGTAACGGCGGACCGCATCTCAGCGCCAGGCCGTAACTGGCGGCGCGACCGACAGAGGCCGCTTAGTCGTCCTTCTTGCTGGAGGCAGCCGCCGGCGGCGCCGGCGTGCCACCGCTGGAGCGCTTGCTGTCAGAGCAACCGGCGCTGCCGGACCGCGGGTAGGAGTTTGAGCGCGGGAAGAGCAGCTGGCCTCCGTCGTAGAAGCTGCCACCATCGACCGTGATTTCGCCCTCCCTACGGGCAGACGGGTGGCCAGGCGGACAGCGCAATTTAAGTGAATGACGCACGGTGTGAGGCGGGGATGATCTAGTATGGTGATCGCGAGCGAGAGCTGGATGAGGGCACTCTCTACCGGCGGCCTTACTGTGACGTACGCGTGAACAGGGAGTGAAATTGGCTGATGGCTTGGGGTGGCATTGGGCGTTACCCAAGATCTTTACCGTCCTCCCACAACAATGCGTCGACCCGTATATCGATTCGGCGTCACGCGTTTCGACCCGTCTCCCTTTTTCACTTCTCCCCATACAGCTCTCCTTCCCGTCTCCGTGCCCCCTCCCTCCCGCCCTCACCGGGCGCCCTCCTCCTCAGGACCCGACTCGGTGGCCCATTGCGCCAGGTCCTGGATGTATTCGTTCATGCTGGCCGTGAAGCTGCCCGCGAGGCGGGCAAGGCTCTCGCTCCCGGTGGAGATGTAAGAGGTAACGGAGGCGCGGCGCCGTCGCCCAGCCGTCGGCGGGCACGGGTAAGGCGCCATCTCCTGGTGGCGTAGGAGGGTCGAGGAGGGTCGAGGAGGGTAAGCACAGAGAAGGTTAACATGCTGTCAGGATGGGAAGGAAATGAAAATCAAGTTTAGTAACAGCGGACAGGGCATGGCAGCCCAAAAGAGTCCGCGGTGCAGTCGGGTGCGCTCGCACTTACCAGGACCATGCCGTCGCCCATCGCCCAAGCACCTGGAAGAGCGATCATCTCCACGCCCCGAGAGTACTTGTTGAAGCAGCCTAGGAAAGGGGGCGGCAGCGTCAGCATTGTTGTCAGCACCGCCACGCGCCTACAACGCGCCCCGACCCGATTTTAAAGCATAAAGTCTCACTTACCGGTGCAATCGCTCGCTCGGCGTGTTGCAGAACCCTGAGCGCAAGTGGGAATTGGGAGGCGAATGGTCGGACCCCTAAATCGCAGCGAGATTTTGCCTCGGATGTGTGTACCATGCCCAAGCTCACCGGCACAGAGCTTTGGACGTGCCAAGAGAACGTGCCCGATGGTGGCGCTGAGTCAGCGAGCTGCTGTTCCTCATGCGCAGAGCCAGCCATTTTTGACACTCGCAGCTTTCAAGCAGCAAGCAGTTGGAAAGCGTCCGTGCTGAAGTAACCTGCCTCGTAAACCAGGCTGATTGCACAGAGAGCCGCGCGAGCGTGCCCAAAAGGCTGTGCGCAGGACGGTCACTGAGGCCGAGAAGGGCAGACTAGGACGCTGAGACGTAGAAGGGCAGGCCAGGAAACAAGCCGCAGGTTCCAAGGTCAAACTATGGCTGCCGTCAGTGTCAAGCAGTTGCAGAGTATTTGCACATCTATGGAGGAAGGTGTCTGTGAAATTTCTGAGGCCAGGTTACGAGCCTACAACGCTACAGGAAGCCGGCTGGGTACTCGCCGCGAAGCCAGCTCCGAGGCAAGCCCAGCTTGTAAGCAAGCTATCACTTTATGCAAAGCGTTTGTACGCGCCGGCAATGGCCGCTGCCTGCCAAGGAGCCCTGTCAGCGCGCTGACGTCAGCTTACGAATTCCCCTGCCCTGCCAGAAAACGCCTGAAACTGTAAAGACGCGCATTTTCAGATTGAAACTTCCAAAGGAATATGCCTGCAATGTATGCTGGAGTTCAAGCAGCATGCACGGCGCTAAAACCGTAGGCCCCGTCCGTCCGGCGAGCGCTTGGCCTCGCTGTGCAGTACCACCCACAGGCTCCTGCCCTTGCTTCTTCCCACCCTCCCCCACGGCTTGCTTCCTGCTAGATAGCCCCTGAGCTGAGCCCCTGCCACACACCGGTGTTACCCCACCGTTGTCCAGGACGGCCGTCAGCAAGCAAGCACGTCGCGCAGCTGCCTCACAGACCCATATGCGCATGCGCACATGCCATGTCGTACATGAGCGCCTGCTCCTTCACGTCGGAGGGGCACCCGGGGTCAGGGGAGATAGAAGCGTAACCGGTGGGGGAGGGGGGGGGGGCTACGCTGCGACTGATTTACATAACTGGGGGGCGGGCTGCGCGCCCCACTGTAACCGCTGGCCGCCGATGGACTGGTAAAATCGTCGACCGCACCGCTTGCCGGGTCCTTGCCCAGCACATATCGTCAGGTAATTATACCGGTGGCCCACACCAGGAGGGCCCGCCCGCTTGTCTACCTCGCCCGCCATGCCCTGTACTCGGCGCCCTGCCGGAAACATCACAACCCCGGGGTTATATGACCGTAGAGGTTGCCTTCCCTGTTTTTGTTTCCTTTTTTGGACACATCTTCCCTTCGCCTCCCTCTCCGCTTACCCTGAGGGGTCTATAGATCGTGACGCGCGGGAGTCGTGATAATAGTGCAGCGTTACAGTGTCCCCGACATAGGGGAACCCGGTCTAACTGCTAGGTTGTCTCATTGTGTCTCCTCGATGAGACCAGCCACCTTTGAACCATCAATACCACCAACCCGGTGGGCGAGGGGGCAGGATGGGTGGAGGAGAGTGGAGGGTCGGCAGGGGCGCAGGTTGAGTGGCGGCCGAGCGAGTGCATCAATCTACTGGGAATGGGCGGGGGCGCACGAGGCGGCACATGCGCCATAACTCCGTCCACGGTGGCCCGCCGCAGGAGGGGACTTGCCACAGCGCTGGGACTCACCTCAAACGCGGGTGGGCGTTTCAGTGCCCGTAAGGTTGCGACGAGTTGGGTCAACCCGAGCCCATGGCGCCGTGGGTGTTGCGCTGTGCGGTGGAGGCTGCATGCGTGCGCGGTGGAGGCCCTCGTGCTCCCTCAGGGAAAGCGGTGGACAAGAGGGCGTCGAACGGTTGTGGGGCGTAAGTAGCCAACATAGGGCGCCCACTTCGCCTAACGAAAGCGGAAGATCACGGGAGAACTGACCGGTCAATGGTATCTACTGGTGAAGCGGGGCATTCGTCTTCCGGCTGTCGTGCCTGCTCAACCCCAAATTGTAAACGCCCGATACGGTAGCGTGGATTAGATGTGGACAAACGTGCCTTTGGGCTGTGTACGCCCTGGACCTGGGCGAAGTAGTCGAGTTTACCAGCCAGGAATTACCATACGTGTATTCGACGAGCTCTCTGGGCTGGAATTGGTTTTGCACCGTGGTGGGTAGTGGGTGTTGGGTAGTGGAATGGTGCGGGGCGCTGGTCGCCTTCCCGACCTAGCTGTCCGGTGGACCGCCAGAGGGGACCGAATCTATGACGTCGGAGGCGATGACGATGACCCCTGCAGACGACTCATATCCTCGCGTTCTGGAGGCGGAGCATACGGGTGAGGGAAGGTAAGGTAAGGTCCCTTCCTGGGCACGTCCCTGGGTAGTGGGAAGCGGTTCGTGCAGGGCAAGGTGCAAGGTTATGAGGGTCGTGCAAGGACTGCCTGTCCCTCCAGTATCTGCGCCCTTTCTCGCCTCTCCGCCTGTAAACTTCCCACAGAAAAAGGAATCGATCCCTTGTCACGCCGTGTTACGATTCTGCCGACTATAGCGGACGAGTAGTGTGTCGGTACCGGAGGCGGTGGTATAGTGTGGAACAGGGCCAAGAACGGTAGCGTGTCGGAGATGCTCCGACAATTGTGGCTCCTAATCTCAATCTGGCCCCTTTCTCTCGTGCGTACGTAATATGCTCTGGACAGCACTGACAGCTCACTTACAATGCGAGCGCACCGAGCCGAGGAGCGCTGCAAGACGCGCTCCTGGCTCCCACGTGCGCCAGTGCGTGGCACCCGTCCCGCGAATGGTAACCGCTAGCCGCCGATGGACTGGCCCCTT
>LSYV01000013.1:203630-214085 GCA_001584585.1 Gonium pectorale | reverse complement strand
TCACCCCCATCCCACCCCGCTTCCCTTTCCATCTCTCCCGGGCGACTCCCCTACCCCCTACCCATCAACTCCACAGTCCACACACACACACACACCCCTCTGCATGCCTGCCTGTCTCACACTGTCACGCATAGATCCTCTAGATGATATAGCACACACCCCTCTTGCGCTCGTCGTATGCGTTTTCCTTTTCAACACCCCTCTTGTGGGCCACCGCGTGCACGTGAGGGGCTTCCCACCCTCGGCGTCGGCGGGGGATGGGGCCGTCGCGCACACTGGCCGCCCGCCCGGGGCGAGCGCGCGCCTGGAGGCACGCGCATCAAGTCCCTCAAAATAAGATGCTGTCCAATCTCTTACCTCCACCCCCTGCCCCCCTGCCCCGGCCCCGGGCCCCCAGCGCCGAGTACACGGGCTCCCGCACCACCTACCAGCGCGCCGTCAAGCAGACCATGGCGCGGCTGGACCCGCTGGCCCTGCAGATCCTCAGTTCGAGCCCGGGCGCCGACGAGAACGAGGCGTTCATCACATTCCGCCTCAAGCGCCGCATCCGGGACCCGGAGGCGCCCAAGAACGCGCCCGAGGTGAGGAATCGCATGCGTTCAGGCGGGGTGGGAAGGGGTGTGTGTGTGTGCCGGGGGGTAGGCTGCGGGAGGGGGGATGCAGTTCGACGAGGCGGAGAAGCCGCGAGCTGGGCAGCGCGGACCAGAGAAAGGCAAGTGACAGGCTCAATGAGAGGCTTTGTGAGGGGCTGCGGCGTGGGTTCGCGCTGGGCGCGGGCAGGACGGTTTTTGTGCTGCGTATGTGGGCTATTCCTCTTCTTTGCTGTCATGCGCAATTGCAATCAAATGTAAACCCGCCACCACATCAAGGCCACGTCACACCGCCACGCCACCACTGCCACCCACTGTGGCTAGATCCCCTTCGCAACGCCGCATATCCCGCCGCCACGTCGACTATCCCGCCGCCCATCCCGCCGCCACGCCGCCGACCAGGTTGACGAGGTAACGGAGCGCAGCCGCTTCGTCCGGGTCAACGGCCGCTGGTTCTTCCAGGACAGTGAGTTCCCCGAGCCGGACGGGGCGGCCCCGGCGGCGGCGGCCGCCAAGGAGCCGGAGGCGGCGCCCAAGAAGAAGGGCCTCCTGCCGTTCTTCTAGGCTGGATGAGGGGCGAGCGCGCGGGAAGTAAGGAGCGTTAACAGTGGATTTGGCAACCCGCTGCGTGGGAGGGAGGGGCAGCTGGCCGAGTGGCACGCCCCGGCAGTGCTCCCAACAAGCGGGTTGCAGAAGAGCGTGTGTTTAGGCTTGAGAGAGGGCGAACGGTATGCTCAGGACGGTGCCTAGCGACACGCGGAGCACGTGCGGGCGAGGGCCGTCGTCGGGCCTGCCGCGCCCGCCCGCGACAGACCTTCCATGGGTGAGTGCCCCGTTTTTATTTCCCGGGGGGAGTGGGTCAGGGGCGCCGCTGCCGCCGCCGCCGCTGGCGGCGGCTGCTGCCGTTGAGGGCGGCGGCTGCTGCCAGGCCGGAGGCTGCGGGTGTGCAACGCGGGCAGGCCGATTCCGTTGCTCGTTGCCCCGGATGGACAGTGCCGGGCTTGGTTACGGGTTGTACGGGGCAGCGAGGAGCAGGCGAGCGCCAACGTGACTCGTTGAAGGTCGGTTGCTGCGGCAGTCGGCAGGGGCGGCGGATTAGCTCCGGCTGAGCGCCAGTGGGTGGAGGAGGGGGCGGCGCCGGCACCGCCCCCCCTCTCACCACAAAACACTCCTCGTCCGCCGCCGTCAGAGGGCGCCAAGGCGATTGCGAGCCTGGGGTTGCACCTGCTCCCAGGCAGGCTGGTGGCCAGCCCACCGTCGGCGCTTGGTGGGGACGACGTTGAGGGAGGAGCTTGAGGCGGTCGGATGCAGAAGGGCTGAAGCCTGGGTGGTGGGTTGAAGCCTGTTTGGCGGCGGGCCGTTAGCCCTTGTGTGGCGACGACCGACCGGGCTGGGCCGGCGGCTGGATGGACGCAGGCGAGGGTGCGTTCGTGCAAAGATGAGCTGTACCCCTCGTGACCGCGTGCTCGAGTGACGAGGTGTCGGGATTTAAGAGGTGCCGTGACGTAGTACCGCCGCGCCTGTGTTCGTGCTGGTTCCGGAGCTTGCACGGCATTGGGGTATGTGAGGCGCCAAGCCGTGCAAGCTGCATCACTGCACGTACCATCGTACGACAGAGGCACTTGTGTGCAACCTAGCCCCGTGACCTAGCCTCTGCGCCAATCATACCCAGGGCGTGGGGAGTAAGATGAACCCCCAAGGCCTGCCTCAAAGCCCCGAGGCTAGTGCCGATTGCACCTACCGCAACCTGGCCAGCAGTGCACCGACCCTGTCACCCAAGCGCGCGTGCATTGCGCGTCTCACTGCTGCTGCGGGGCGTACTGCTAGGAGTAATGGGCTCGTGAGCAGGCTGCGCCGCCGCTCGCCTCCTGCACCAGCGCAGCGGCGGCGCCGGAGGCGCTCACTCTAGACGGGCTCCCGTCCCCCAGGGTGCCGTCTGCGAGGGGCGGCGCTCCGTCGGGGCCGCTGCGGCACGGGCTCGGCCGCTCAACACATTGCGCCACACCCCTCGGCAGCGACCTCGCTGTGGGGGCTTGGGCTGGGCTGACTGCTGGGCGTACTGCTAGGAGTAATTGGCTTGTGAGCAGGCTGCGCCGCCGCTCGCCTCCTGCACCAGCGCAGCGGCGGCGCCGGAGGCGCTCACTCCAGACGGGCTCCCGTCCCCCAGGGTGCCGTCTGTGAGGGGCGGCGCTCCGTCGGGGCCGCTGCGGCACGGGCTCGGCCGCTCAACGCATTGCGCCACAGCCCTCGGCAGCGACCTCGCTGTGGCGGCTTGGGCTGGGCTGGGCTGCCCTGCACTCACCCCTGATCCGACCGCGCCTGATCCAGGTGCCGCTCGTCCGCCGGGCTACGTACGGTGTGTGTGCTGGCGGGCGGGGCACCACGTGAGGCGCTGCGCAGGGCATCGCCTCCCTGGGCGCTCGGTGCTGCCCGCCCCACGCGGGGGAGGGGGCATATGCACACGACCCGCTGCAATCCCGGGCGGCCTAGGGGCTGGGGCGGTGAAAGCCGAGATCTGGTATGGCCATTTGCCGTAACATGGGCGCGCCCTACCTCCCGCAAACCTTCGCGGCGCCCGCCGCCCCGCGAATCCGTACGTGGCGCATCTTGGAGGACGCAGGTATCCATCTCCACTGTCCCCAGCGAGGGCGCCCCCCCTCTGGCGCCAGCTTCCGCCGCATCTGCCTGCGCATCCTTATCAAGGTGCAGCTGCCCTGCCGGCCTGCAGCCCGGAACGTGGCAGCGCCGTGCGCAATGCCGCCAAGTCGCCAGCACCGGACGCTTGCCGGACAATCTTTACTGCGACCGGGAAGGCAAGCCGGTCCCGGGGGGGGAGGGGCTTCGTGCACTTCGGCCTCCAACACACACGCGACACGCATGCACACACACCTCGTTCCGTGCTGTCCCTCCCCAACGCCCCCACACGTATAAGCAGCGTCCGTTGCCTTGGCGCCATGGAGTAGCCGTCACACCCATGGCCGCTCATGCGCCCCAAACCCCACACCCCTAGCTAGCATGAGAGGGTGCGGCGCGCCCACGCTGAACGCGTTCCTGTTGCATACCCAAGGCACCACCCAAGGCACCACCGAAGGCGCCACCGCGGGGATGTCCACAGCAGGCGCCAGCCGCAGCCGTATGCTCGTCTGCGGTGGGCCGCATACGCCCGACACTGGCACCCTGTCCTCTGTCCTCCGGCCCCCGCTCCCGCTCCCACCCTCGTCATCACCCCCATCGGTACCCCCACCCTGGGGCACATGCGGACCCGGTCACCTGCCGTACCCCCCCATCCCCCACACTCCTCACCGCCTCTGCGCCAACGGGCACTCACGCCCCGCCTGCAGTGGTCATCACGCCGCCCTAACCCCGACCTACAATGATGGCCTGCGCTCAGGCGCCTCAGGCCGGTAGATGCGCCCATCCTCCGTCGCAACCCGAACCGCCTCCGCGTGTCCGCGGCACCAGCACCATCAAGGTCGGTGTCATCCGGATGAAACCCCAACTCCAGGGCGCCCCTGCCTGGTGGCGGCTTGCAGCGTCGCGGGCGCTGAGGTGCCAGCCGGCACTCCCGGCCCCAGGTCCCCCTCCTTCCGCAGCGGCCCTCGCAGCCTCACGTGTCTGTCGACCTCCGCGTAGTGCGCTTGCTCAGCTAGCTTTCTCTACGCCCTAACTGCAGACGGCTTGGAGGCCGCTGGTAATGGCGATTCGCGGGTGCTGCAGCCATGCCGCGTCCACAGTACCCGTTTCCCCAAGTCCCCATGGTCCCAACACCCTAAGTGAGGGCGACAACCTTCCGCAGGCGGTTCGCGGCGCCACGGCGCCGCCTGCAGCAACTCACGGCACTGCTACTGGGCCCTGCCTTGCCCCACGTGGCCAGCCCAAGCGGAACAGGTCACACAGGGCACAGCCGCGGCCGCCGCCTCTCAAGAGGTAAGGTAATACACGCCCTCCCTTGCATATGCCAGCTTTCCCCCATCACGCCGCCGCCGGCTTGCGCAGCACCAGCGTGATGTCCTTCTTGCCCCAGCGCTCGTTGTTGGAGCGGAGCGCCGTCATGGCCGTCTTGAAGTCCTGCATGCGGGCGGCGGGCAGCGTACGGCATGCATCCAGCCTCGCGCATCCACATGTCCACACGTCCATACTGCCGTACGTACGGCGAGCCGTTCCGGCCGCCTGGCCCTCACGCACCCACTTCACGCTGAGACGCGGAAACCCGCGCAGCCGCGTCCTCGCTTCTCTGCGCACTTGTGACCGGAACGCCCGGCCGTTCCGCCCCCTCCCGTCGGGTCCCCCAAGCACGGCAGCCGGACTTCGGCGTCTCCCGGCGCCTCCCGGAGCACCCTGCGGTCCAACTCCGCGCCGCCGTGCCGCCACCCCGCCCTCTCTGCCCTGTACCACGTTCCCACCCGGGCACCTCACCTTGCCCTCGCAGTCGTACTCGATGACCTCCCAGTTATCGTACGGCCGTTGGCCGTACCCCTCAGCCTCGTACTGCCCCTCTTTGCCAGCCTTGAGGACCACTGCATGGCCACGTTACGGATTTGGGTGGGGGCCGTTTCTGCGTTGCATCACAGGACTTTGCAAGCCTCAGAGAGGGTGCGCGTGGGAGGCGGCCCACGCGGGGCCATCAGCCACCCACACACGCGGCTGGCGCGACAGCCGATCCCGCGCCCACACAGTCCCCTATTTGTTCCCCCGCCGACCACCGCCCGACCAGCTTTGGGCCCTGAATGCATCGCTCTGCCTCCCCGCAGCCCAGACCGAAGCCGTTCAGCCCCACCCCGCCCTGCCCCGCGCCGCCGCCGCCCGTCGCCCTGCCCGCCCAGCACGGCACGGCCATCGACCGTTGCCGCCGGCGCATCGGCCGCCGGCGCCGCTCAGCCGCCGTCGGGGCAGCCACCCAGTCCAAGGACCACCGCTGCCGCAGCCGCTCAGACGCGAGCTCCCACCGCCTCGCCTGCCCTGATCGGCCAGTCGCTGCCGCCCTCTAGTTTCCATCCCAGCGCCCACAACCCCATCCACCACCCGGCAGTCGGACGTGCGCCACCCTCCGGCCCATCCGGCGCCCGGGACCCCAATACCGTCCAACCTAAGCCATCGCAGACAACCGTTTGTACAGCCCATGGAGGTGTTGCCGCAAGTGTTCCGGTAACCGTCTTGCCAACCGATTGGGGGCCACCGAGGCGCCCCTCCCCGCTGCCACCTCCAGCCCCCAGCCCCCACCTGCGCTGCACTTGGACAGGATGTCCCCCGGCGCCACGCGTCCGGTGCTGGCGGCCGCGCCGCCCTCCACCACCTCGGCCACGTAGACTGCGGGCGGAGGCGGGCGGGCGCGGGGCGGAGCCAGGCAGGGACGGGCAGGGGCGGCGGGAGGGCAGAAGAATGGGTGCGGGGGGGGAGGGCGTGTTGGGTAGATCGCGGCGGGAAGGGGCTAGCACCGTTCCTCCGGGATCAACTACATGCTTGTCTGTACGGCTGTACGGCTGTGCGCAAGCCGTACAACTATGTTAATAAACGCCGCATACCTCTGAGCTCACTCTCGCCCCACTAACCCACAAGAGGAAGGCCACGGGGGCAGGCGACCTAGTTTGCGTCCGTTCCACCTGGTCCTCGCCGCACGTGCTCCCCCGCCTCCAGCCGCACCCGCACCCGCAGGCTGCACACCCCACCAGATCGCGGACCCCTGCCGCCAGCGTCCCAGCCCCCGCTCCCCCGGCCCGCAGGCTGCGCGCCCCACTCACTCGGGCCTCCATCGGACTTCTGCTCAAACACCACCCCGATGGGCTTCCGCAGGGTCAGCCGCACGAGGCCGCCCTCCGCGGCCTCGGGCGGGGCGGCGCCGCTGGACGGGGCGGGGCGAGACGGGGCGAGGCCGGTGGGACGAGGCTACGGCAAGCGGTCGGGGACGAGAAAAGAGGAGGGGCTAGCCAATCAGGGGTTTGGCAGCTGCAGGTGGGGCTGCGCGCGTGCATTCGATGGCGGGTCGATGGCCACCTGGCGACTCGAGCACGCTGCAGCCGCAGCCCCGCTCCAGGGCGCGGAGGCAGGGAGCACGACGGCCAACGGTCAGCAACAGAGCACCGACCGAAAAGGCGTGCAAGGAGCAGGTAGCGCTGCCGACTTCGCAACCCCTGTCAGCATCGACCTCGCGCCACTTGGGCACGGCCACCCCGCCGCACAGCCGGCACAGGCAGGCGGAGGCGAACCTGTGGCTGGGCTGGCCGGCACAGGTGGGGGGAGGGGGGAGGTGGCCGGCTTACCCAGCTTCGGCGCTAGCTCGGGGGGTGGCGGGAGTCCGGAGTGGGAGTGCCGGCCGCGGCGAGCGCATGGCTTCGGCGGGAGCTCGCGGCGTCACGCGACCTGCGGTCATGAGATATCAGTGACAGAGAAAACAAACACCTGAACAGTAATGCAAAGGCGCGCAAAAGCCAGGCCTGCGGACCAGGTCGCGTCGCGGCTCGCGAGCCACTCGTCGCCATGCAACGCAACCCCCAGCCTGCAAGCCTACCGCGAAAGCTGCCAGCCTGAAGGAGAGACATGTTGGACAAGATTGAATGTTAACTGTATAGAACTACTTGGAAGACCTTGAGGCCTGACGCCTGGAGTCAAGGTTTGTGCCGGACCGAGGTCGCTGGTTCTGGAGCCGCAACGGCCAACGGCCGTGGCCCTTCCGGCGTTTGCTCTTTTCGCGCTCTCGCACGGCTTACTTGGGAGCTACGTGTGTGCATGGCTTACGGCACGCTGGCGCACATGCGCATCAGCCAGGGGAGATGCGCGCCGTGGCGACCTGGTTGGGCGAAGCGCTACGGTTTTGGGCCCCGTTCCGAGTGCCCCTACCCCACTGCTGATCATCAGGTTCCAACCTGACCCAACGCACACCTCCTTTTTTTGCAGCGGCGCTCACTGACCCTTCAGGGCGTACCGGGGGCGAGGGGGTCAGGATGCGGTTCGGGACGGCTTGCGCGGTACGGCACGCCAATTTGCAACACCTGGACCAATCATTTAGCTGTCCCCTGTGAAGTGACTCTCCTGCGCATCCCTGGGATGCTGAAAGGGAAAAGGGTTTCTGCAAGTGGGTAGTAACTGCTGCACCACGGCAACGCACACGCAGCGTTGCAAGTTGCTTGCCAAAAGTACACCGTAGCACATAATGCGATAGGGGCCCTGTGCGGCGTGAGCGCAAAGCGCCACTTCCGAGGCCCTTGCGTGACGCATAGTGCCACGTCGCTTGTTTGCCCCTGGCCTTGCGTTTCGAACGGATTTTCCCTACGCCATGGAGGCCAGCGACCCGGAGTATTCGACGTCGTTCGAGGAGGCCATGGAGAGCGACGATGCCGGGAACCCGGGCGATGAGGCCGGCGTGCAGGCCACCTCCCCCGCGGGCGGCCCCGCCGGCTCACCCGGAGCTACGGCCCAGCAGTCGGAGATAACGGAGGACACGGAGCAGTCCAGCGGTGGTGATGGGCCGCTGTCGGATGAGGACGTTGGCGACTTCGACGACGGCATGGACGAGGACGACGAGGAGGACGATGACGAGGACGATGACGACGAGGAGGACGAGGAGGACGAGGAGGAAGAAGCATCCGGAGAGGGTGCTGGCGTCCACAGGCCCATCTCTGTGCAGGAGTTTCTGGCGTGGCGGTTGCTGGGCCGGCCCCCGCCGGTGCACTCCCGCGACGACACGATGCGCAAGTGGGTTTGTTCCCCTGTTGTGTTGGGGGAAAGGCAGTGACCTGGCGGGGGGGGAGGGTACGCAGTGGGTTTTGGGGGTGATACAGGGGGCGGCGATGGGGCGAACTGGGAAGTCTGGCAGGTCTTCAGCAACGCAGGGGGCGACCTGGGGCGGGGAGGGGGGGCGCCACACGGCCTTCGTGCGGGATAACTGTGTGTGTGGGTGGGGGGGGGGGTAAGGGGGCGGGGGTCGGGGAGGGGAAAAGGGGGGAACGGGGTGCGGGCAACGCGTGCTGGGCACGGACGAGGCCCAGGTGCGGGAGGCCCGGCGCCGGCGGCCGGCGGCAAGGTCATCGTGGTTTTCCCCCCGGTCTGTCAGTCCCCAACGAGCCGCATGGGCCACCTGGGATGCATCGCTCCGTCGCTGACACGCGCCCGGCCCCTCCGCTGCTGCTGCTGCTGCTGTACGGCAGGTTCACGCCGTACGAGGACGCCGTACCGCGCGCCCTGCAGCCCGACAGCGACCTGTGGCAGCAGATCCGCGCGGACACCGGCCCCGCGGGGCTGGGCCGCGGCTGGCGGGGAGTGGGCGCGCGCCTGGACGTGAGTCGGGGCCCCGGGGGCTAGGAGTTGAGGGAGGGAAGGGCGGGGTCCCGGAGTCGAGGAGAGGGGGGAGAGGGGCCTGGGTGCAGGGCCTGGCGCGCGGCGCTTGCGGGGGGGCTTGGCCGATAGGCGGCAGGCGTGGTGAAGTGTCCCCCGCCCCCGCCCTCCGCGGGGGAGAGGGCTTGGTTGGATGGGTACCACACAGCGAGCTGTGTGCTGGGGTTAGGAGCGCAGTTGCTGTGCTGGTGGGCGGTTATTAAACACGGGTGCCGACACGCGCCAGACGCGGGCGCTCCTCCCGCCCCCCTGACCGCCCTCGCCGGGCCTCGGACCCGAACTCGACTTCCACCCCCCTGCCCGCCCCTTCCCTCCCCTCCCTTCCCCACTCTTCCTGCATAACCGCCGTACGCGCCGCGCCCGCGCCACTCATGCGTCGTGCATACGCCGTACTGCCGTACGCCGTACACATATCGTACGCCGCACGCTGCGTGCGCGCCGCGCAGTCGGGCCTGGACGTCAGCGTGGACGCCTCGCTGCTGAGCAGCCACAAGGCGCCATACGGCAAGAACGTACGGCAGGTGCGGAGAGGCCGTGGCTTGGTGCTGGTTCGGGCGGTTGCGGTAGTTGCGGTGGTCCGCAAGTGCCGAGGGGCCGCGGCAGCTGCGGCTCCGCCAGTCGCGGCGGTCCGGCGTGCGGTGGGGTGGACCGGATCCCCGGGCGCCTGGGCATGCAGACCCCCCCCATGTGGCGTCCTGCTGGCGTTTCTCTCTCCACCAAACCCCCCATGTGGGGGTGTGGCACGCCCTCCTTTGGGATGCCCTCCTGTGCGGCTTCTCGTGACGTCGTGAGGGAGGCGGCGCAGTGGCGCACGGAGCGCCAAGGGCCGCGCCCCTCTACTCGCCCGAATGTTGGCCTGCCCCTCCGGCATCCCATATTGCTCCCTCCCACGTGGTGTTGCCAACATCCCCCGTGACAGTAGCCCTCTCGGTTGCTCTTGGTCCACAGCCCCACGGCCTCGCGTTCCGCACCATCGTCACCGTCCGCTCTCAGCGGTGGCTCCCCCGTCAATGCTCTACGTGTAAACCTGCCCCAAACCCTCAACAACCCGCCCCCAACCCCGCCCACTGACTCGCCCACGCGTTCCCCTCCTCCCCTCTCCCCTCCCCTCCTCCCCTCTCCCCTCCCTCCTTCCCCCCTTGGCAGCGCGTGGCGGCGGCCGTGAGGGCCAACCCGGGACTGGCGCTGTCGTCCGGTGCGTGGCTGCTGGGACCCGACCGAACTGCTGCCGCCGCTGACGGCGCGTCGGTGGCGGCTGCGACGGCGACGGCCGCGACGGCGGCGGCGGGCTGCGCTGGCCCCGTCGACGCGGCTGATCCGGCGCCGCCGGCGACAGCAACGACCTCGGCATCGCCGTACTGTGCCCACAGCAGTGCGGCCGCCGCCGACGGCGCCGGTGCCGAGGTTTGCGCAGCCGAGGGGGGGGCATACCGCGGCAGCGGCAACGGCGGCGGCGGCGGCGGCGGCAGAGGAGCCGACGCCACGCAGGCGTGGCTACTTCACGCGCGCCGCAGCGGCAGCTGCCGCCGCCGCAGCG
>LSYV01000013.1:178016-198642 GCA_001584585.1 Gonium pectorale | reverse complement strand
GGCGGGAAATTAGGGGGGGCGATGGGTCGTGCGGCGACCAGGGGGGGCGAGGTCTCGAGGGTCTGCTGACGGGGGCAGCGTGCAAGGGGACACGGCGGAGGCCACTGTGCTAGATACCGAAGGTCTCGCCTGTACGGCACACAGCCGCCGCCGGGCCTGCCCTCTTCGCCGGCGTGTAGGGGGGTATGCTGGAGGCGGGGGGCGCCGCTGCGGGAGGGGGTAGCCCCGGGGGGGTAGCCCCTGGCTCGTGTGTCATGCCGCAGGCTGGTGACGCCGGGGCCGCCCCACTGGAGGCGCCCGTTTGCGGGTTGCAAACTGCTTGACCCGTCGTGGGGCGCAAAGGCAGTCGCTGTCGTCGTGACCAGCGCCACAGGCACTGTCGTACCCAGCTGGATCCCGCGAACCCGCGTCCGTACCGTGATGTGCAGGTGTGGGACCGCCGTACCATGCCAGCCACGCCGTCGCCGGGCTCAGAGGCGGCGTCCACGTCGGGGCGGGCATCTGGGCGGTCGGCGCGGCCCGCGGGTGAGTCGCGACCCGCGGGTCGGTGCGTGGGGGCCAGGCGGCGAGGGCCGGGGGCTGGGGGTGCTCGGCGAGCCTGGCGTCGCACCATCAGCCCCCCCTGCTCTCACTCAACAAACCACTGCTCCTGGTCCCGACTCCCAGCGGCTTCCGTCCCCTCTCATGACACCACGGAAGCCACCTGCTCTAACCTGACAAATCAGAAATCACTGCTCGTGGTCCCGACTCCCAGCGGGTATCACCCGCTATTACGACACTGGAAACCATCGCCACCAGCCATTCCCAACTGCTGCGCCGGGCTGGGGTGCTGGGGGGTGGTTGAACCTGACGCCCGACGAGCAGCTTCCAAGGTCCCCCCAGTCACAGTCATTCCAGACTCCCGGGGGCGTTCAACCTCTTCCAACCCAACTGCTTCTTCAATCCCCCTCCTCCAATCACCCCGGCTATTTTTTCTTCGTATGCGATTCGGTGTTTACAACGCGGCCCGTGCCCCCACCCCCTTCACTGCCCCCACCCGCCCGCCCGCCCATCCGCCCGCCCTTCACTGCCCCCACCCGCCGGCCCGCCCGCCCGCCCCCACGCAGGCGTGCTGGTGGGCCACACGGAGGGCCTCACGCACCTGCACTCGCGGGGCGACGGCCGCCACGTGCTGAGCAACGCAAAGGACCAGACCGCCAAGCTGTGGGACATTCGGTCCATGAGGGTGCGAGCGGCGGGGTGGTGGTGGTGGGGCCCGAAGCCGGGCCTGTTGGGGCCGCAGGGACCGGGGGCGGGGGGCCGTTGGGGAAAAAAATAAGAATCGGGCGTTCTCAACCGGGGGGGGGCCGGGGGCGGGGGTGGGGGTGGGGGGGAGGGTGCGGTGGCAAGGGGCGGCCGAGCATGGGGCCGGCGTTGGCACGGGGGTGAAGGAGGAGAGGGGAGGCAGCGGGGAACGGGAGCGCGTAATGTTGGCGCCACCCGAGCGGCCCTGCCTCTGTACGTTCCGGGTAGGCCGGGAAGGAAGCCTGCGCGCGAGGGGGAGAGGGAGGGCGCCTCCCGGTGCGCCATCGCACCCGGAACATTGGACCTCGCAATCGTGATGGGTGGCTGCCCCCGGGGCTCCTTGGTCCCCCCCAACCAACCTCGGCCCCGATTCCAGCCCGCCACGGCGGCGGCTCCCTGCGCGCGACCCCGACGTCAGCCCTAGCCCCAGCCACGTGTCTTGGACGTCGGGCCGCAAACCACGCCTCACCACTCCACTGCACACCACAAACCCCGCGGTGACGCCCCTGATGGGTAATCGCACTCTCCGCCCCCGTCCGCCCCCAGACCGGCGGCTCCCTGCGCGACCCCGCCGCCGCCGCGCGGCTGCCCTCCGCTGGGGTGCCCCGCTTCAACTGGGACTACCGCTGGCAGGAGTACCCCGGCGCGGGGCGCGTCGTACGGCACCCGCACGACGCCTCCGTACAGACGTACCGCGGACACTCGGTGCAGCACACGCTCATACGGGCGTACTTCTCGCCCGCGCACAGGTGGGGCCGGGAAGGTCCCTGGGCAGGCCGCGGAGCGTACGGCTCGTGGGTAACGAATACGACGGGGCTGAGGGGCTGGGCTCCCCCCCTCCTCCTCCGCTCCATCTGCTCCATACGCCCGGCTCCTTGCTCCTGGCAGTAGACAAATGGTCAGCGCCACGCGGGAAGCGATTAGTTGCCGTAGCTCCCAAGTTTATGTACTGCCCCTGGCCCCGTGCCCACCCCTCCTTCCCCGCTTGGTGACGCCGCCCCACGCCGTCCCCGCCCCCTCCCTCCCCCCTTCACCCCCCTCCCCCCCTTCACCCCCCTCCCCCCTTCTACCCCCCTGCCGCGAATGCAGCACGGGCCAGCGATACGTGTACACAGGCAGCGTGAGCGGCGCCGTACACGTGTACGACGTGGTTTCGGGGCAGGAGGTGTCCGGCAGCCCTTGGCGCCTGCACGGCAAGCTCGTACGGGACGTGAGCTGGCACCCGTACGAGCCGCAGATGGCCACCGTCAGCTGGGTAGGTGGGCCGGCGGGATGGGGCGGGGTCGGAGGGGGGGGGGCAGGGTGGGGCCTGCGGGGCGGGGCGGGGAGAGGGCGGGCTGGGTGGGCATGAGCGGATTGTTAGGGCGCGTACCATACTGGGCGAGTGGGCTAGCCGGCGGCGGTTGGGAACTGGGGAGGGCGGGTGGGGATGGACGGGCCAGGGTTGTGATCAGCGGAGTGTCGGAGGGGGCGTGTCGCCCGCGGGGGCCGGGCCGAAGCCGGGCGCGAGGGCGCGAGGGCGGGGCTGGGGTTGCAACACGGCTGGGGAGCATGAGCGACCACCGGGGGATGGGGCTCGACCGGGGCTTGGATGGCAGGCGCTGCTGGATGGCTTGGGCCCGCCTGAGCTGCAGGGAGGGGGCGAGGGAGGCCCCGTGTGGCCGCCGGCCGTTTGCGGGTGGGAGCAATAAGGAAAGGAAAACGGGTTGCGTCGCGGACATCGAATCACATACTTAGTAGTAGTAGGAGCTGCGGTGCGGGTGGGGGCCTCAAGCAGAAAGATTGCGGGGCCCTGAGTTGCCTGGTCGCGCATCGGACCGCCCGTCCGCTGGCACCCACGACGCCTCTTTCCGCAGAAGACACTTCACCAACCCACCACGAACGCTTAACCCCACGCGAGTCGGTTCCGCTGCCTTCGACCCACACCCCCTGCCCCCCTGAACGCTGCTGGCGTCCAGTCCAGAAATCAACGTTACGCTGTTTACTTTGTTTCTTCACGTTCACGCTTAGCATGTTCACACTTCTGTTTAGGTTCCTTCTTCTTTATCGTACTGTATCATGCCCTGTTTCCTTAAAGCTCCTGCTCCCCTGCCCCCCTCCCCCCCCGCCCCCCTCGCGCCCCCCCCCCTGCCCCCCGGCCCCCCACCCCCGGCCCCCCTGCCCGCCTGCCCCCGCACCGCAGGACGGCACGGTGGTGCGTTGGGACGCGGTGCCGCCACCGGACGGCACCCGGCCGCTACAGGTGCCCGCCACGGACGCGTACGACTATTACTGAGCGGCAACCCCGGCGGGGGCGGCCCACTAGCACGGCTCCCGCTGTGCCGCTCCTTGCGCCCCGGTGCCATGCTGAGCCTCGCTGAGCCTTGCTGATCCTTGCGGCCCCGCGGCCCGAGTCGGGCATGACGGTGAGGGGCTCGAAGCCGGAGCTGGAGCTGGAGCCCTTTTGGGGCGCTAACTGCAGCCGGAGGCGGGGCCGAAGTTGGCCCGGTCGCTGGGGCTCTCCCGCCTCCTGCGGCCGCTTGTGCGCGGAGGCGCATCCCCGCCAGACGGAGCCCGCGGCTGGGGCCGGTCACTGGCAGCCATCAGGAGTCCAGCGGCCCTTCTTTGCTCTGGGAGAGGCTCGCGTTGGGAGAGGATTCGCTGTGGGAGAGGGTTTCAGGAAGGGGAAGCGATGAAGGGTGGAGTCCTGCAGGGGCGATCCAGAGGCGACGGTGCTGCGCTGCGGCTCGCATCGCCGACAATGGGGAGTCTCGGAGCCGGGTCTGGGCTGGGCGGGGCGGGAGCAGGGGCGCATCGGCAGGCGTCGGCGCGTCGGCGAGACGGGCTCCGAAGCCAGTCGTGCCCGGTTGTAGGGCCGCTGTGACCGAGGCCAGGCCGGCGGCGGGTGTCTCTGCCGTGACTGCGGGGGCGGGGTGCGAGAGACGAGGGGTGTGGATCGCACCCTGAGCAGGGCTTTGTACAGTTGGGGCGAATGGGTTGTCGGCGCAGCGCGAAACCTGTTGTACTTCTGTTGATTGTACCGCACACGTGTAGGGCTGTGGCATGCGTTTGATTGGCCTTCATGTTTCTCGTTTTTGCGGGTGTTGGATTGTACACTAATCGTTTTGCTCTTTTTTATGAGCGCGTTCGGCAGCGCGCGGCGTCGGGTGAGCAAGGGCACCTGCTGGGGCACCGCACTGAAAGGCAGCCGTGCCCGGGTCTCCCCCCGAGCAACCAGTGGTGGCGTTCAACGTCGTTTGATGCTTGCTACCATACCCTACCCAAGGTGGTACGCCCTGGTACGTAGAGACGTAGAACGGCGCCATGCGCACAAACAAAGGCGGTGTCTTGGTACTGTACCTGACGCAGTTCGGTTGGAGATGCGATCCCTTTCCAGTGGAGCCTCTGTGAGCTGACCCATGGGTCACGGACACCTGTTTCCGTTGGCGTGCGGAAGCGACTTGAACGCTGCAATGTAACGTGCAAGAGACGTTTTACACTCTCGTCCTTGCTTACGACGCCCGTGCGTTTCTATCCCCTGGTTTGGTGCATTACACCGCCGTACGGTTACGGTGCAGGCATGGCAGTAACTAAGTGACGCAGCTCACATGATGCGATGTCGTCAGTCGGTATGAATTGTTCTTGATGCGCACTGCTAGCGACTCTTTACCCCTAAACGATTGCCAGCGCTTAATCAACGTATAGCATGAGTGGAATTTTAACTAGCATTTCCTTTGTCCCCGACTATGCACCTTCATTTTCGAAACCCAGGCTGCGAAGCCCCTTGCAGGCAGTGGTATGGCTGAAGAAAGACACGAGAGCAAGGAAGAGCAATACACAGCGTGCCTTACAGCACAAGTTCGATCAAGGAGCATAGCCCCAAGCGTCCAACTAGCCCACAATGTTGCGGGGGATCAAAATGCAACAACGGGCAAAACTGCGGAGACATAAGCTCCAAGCTCGCTCACACACACATCATACATCACGCTCCTCCTGTACACCAAAGCCCCGCCCGCGGCGCCCTGCAGCACCCACAGCACAGCGGAGACTGGCCCCTCAAGTGCGCATTTGCACACAGAAAACCGTAAACAAACCCGGAAGCAGAACAACCTAATGCCCTGAACACGGTTCATACAACACCGCAAGGATTAGCACATGCCAGTGCAGGCAAGGACAAGAGGGCCGGCGGGGCCCAGCAGTCTTACGCGCACAACCCAGGAGTTGGCCTCAATCATGCAGCGCAAACCACACCGAGACCCACCCGGCAAGGGGTCACCACGCCGCGATTTTCACGCGACGCTAAGCCCGCCCCACCAACGCCCCGCTACTCCAGCCAACTACCGCCATAGCCTCAAGGCGAGAGGCGCGACCCCCCACCCGAACAGCTAATATGAGGCAGCGAGCCGCTTAGTAGACGTAGCCCTTCTCGTACATGCCCTGGGCGGCGGCCTTGTCCTCGACGGCGGGGTCGTACTTGCCCTGCTGAGCGTCCGAGTTGGCCTTGGCGCGCTTGAGGAGCGCGGCCTGGGCGGCGGGGACGTTCTCGGGCTTGCCCTGCCACGTCTTGAGGACGGTGTTCTGCAGAGCGCGGGCGTACGAGAACGACACGTGCCACGGGTTGGGCGACTGGTTCATGGCGTTCAGGTTGAGGGTCGACTCCAGCTCCGACTGGCCGCCCGACAGGAACATGATGCCGGGGACGGCGGGGGGCACGCGGCGGCGGAGCATGCGGAGGGTGTACTCGGCGACCTTGGCGGGGCCGGCGCGGTTGGGGCAGTCGGCGCCGGGGGTGACCATGGCGGGCTTGAGGAGGATACCCTCGAACATGACCTTGTTGTCGGCCATGTACTTGAAGGTCTCAGCCCAGATGGCCTCCTGCACCTCCAGGCAGCGGTCGATGTCGTGCTCGCCTGGACGGGCGGGAAAGGCGGGAGGGAGAGGTCAGAGAGCAGTCATTGATAGACATGAGGGCACACGAGATGGAGCGAGCGCAGTGAGAATCGCAAGCAGGAGGTATTCGCTCCACCAACGCACAACGTAAAGCAGGCCATGTGGGTTCGCATGCAATACAGTCATGCAGAACATACACAGGTAATTGAGCGCATGCAGGCAAAAGCCGACCAGGGCTGCCGAGTCACCATTCGGATAAGGCATCGCGACGCCGACCCGCCCCCCCCTCCAGCAACACCCGCAAACATTCACGCTTGCCCACTGTTCGATCACCTCATTCATGTGAGACTATCCCAGATCCCAGCCCGAACAAGACCCCAGATCACAATCCGAGCTCACCATCAAGCAGCACCTCGGGCTCCACAATGGGGACCAGGCCAGCGTTCTGGGCGATGGCGGCGTAGCGAGCCAGGCCGTAGGCGCAGTCGCGGAGGGCAATCAGCGAGGGGCCGTGGGGGATGGAGACGACCGAGCGCCACTTGGCGAAGCGGGCACCGGCCTTGTAGTACTCAGCGCAGCGCTTGTCCAGGCCGTCCAGGCCCATGCACCAGGACTCGCCGTTGGTGTTGGCCAGGGGAACCAGGCCCTTGTCGACCTTGATGCCGGGCACGATGTTCTGCTCGTTCATGGCATCGACGAACTTCTTGCCGTCCTTGGTCGACTGGTACAGGGTCTCCTCGAACAGGATAGCGCCGGAAATGTACTGGCCAATGCCGGGGGTGGTGCAGAGCAGCTCGCGGTAGGCGCGGCGGTTCTCCTCGGTGTTCTCCACGCCGATGGAGTCCAGGCGCTTGCCGCAGGTGGCGTTGGACTCATCCATAGCCAGGATACCGCGGCCCTTGGAGGCGACGGTGTTGGCGGTCTTGATCAGCTCCTCGTCATACTTGCCGGCGCGGACAACCACGGCCGAGCGGCGCGAGACGCGGCCGGACACGGCCTTCATCGTCGAGGACTTCATCATCAGGGCCATTGTGACAAGTATGTGAGTGAGTCTGGTTCACCCGCGTAAATGTGCCGGAGATGGTCCTTCGGGCGGCTTAATGCTCGCGGTTGGATAAGGGGGCCGTACGGTTCTGGAGCAGAGGCATCGGCGGAAAACGCGCCCCCCGTACTCTGGGAATCGCGCTTGCGGCTGCGGATGGCACCAGCGATTCCCATTCGCAGTTTCGCTGCGCGAGTGTGGGGCTTGAGCGCCAGCCGCGTAAGACCTAGGCCTTCATGGACCCTTGCACTCGCTGCTCCGAGCAATCTGGGCAGCCTTCTTATAAGCAATTGATATGCGAGCTATGACTCACAACAATGCTGATTATGGTTACACTGAATTGTGCGGGCTCAACAACCCTGATTGTCTCCAGCGATCTCAGTGCACCGCATATGCTGACGGTCTCAAGACCAATCTGAACTCACAGGACTTCACATGACGCAATTATATATAGCTTCATGTCTGGCAAACTCGCTCGAGCTGCAAATCGAGCCATGTCAACATGCGGCCCGCCGGCTTACCAAGTGACGCATCCAGCTGATACCCAGCAGTCATGCGCAGCAGTACTGGCAATGTGCAAATAGCGCCAGTTTGGCATGGCCTTGCCACACCCTGAACATGCGACTGCCCAACACGTCGTGTTGGGTTTCACACGCTCCTGCGGAGCCTGCGGTTATCTACAGCCCGCCTCAGCACAACAAGTTGAAACATATACATGCCACATTGAGCAGACTCTCCCACCACCACCCCTGCCCACACGCATCCTTAGATGCGACGCATGCAACTACCCGGCATACACCGATGCATACCCGTTTTCCTGTGCAACACCGATGCATACCCACATGCGGCCCACCATCCACGGCAGAAGCGCGGCCTGTGATGACCCAGGACCCGCTGACGCAGATTTCTGCGTTCCTGCCATAGCGGATCAGCCATAATCCATACTTTTCGCTTACGAATAATGGGTGAGCGGCCAGCAGCAAGAGCTCTACAACCGGCACCCACCACCCGCAAAGCTCAATTCCCTCCCACACGCATAGGAAGGCACATGCGCCATGCGGTGTCTGCAGCGGTGGCCGTCATCGTTAGGATAATCTCTGCGAAAATGAGAACGGCACGAGCGCTGAACACAAAATCCACCGCCGACGTAAGAATGCACGTTTTTGGCAGAGCAATCCCGACGCGCTGCGTCGGACTACTGTATGGGTACTGGCTGCGACTGCCAAGCAAGACACACCGAGCTGCAAGTGCACAGGCTCAAGCAACTTCCACACAGAGCCTGGAGCGAGAAAAAGCTTGCGAAAGTATAGGAAGTCAACTCCGGTCTGCGAGACCCGGGTCCGTAGCGTCAGTACTAAGCCGCGCCAACAGTCAGCACGCGTCAAACCATAATCATGCCTCAAACGTGCTGTCACAAGCCGTGCACCGCGCCACATAGCCGCATGACATGGTCCGCCCTCATGCGGACGCCGTCCCGCGACCTGATTCCACCCAGGGGCCGATGCAGTCAGCGCAGCCGGCACCCCTTGGCCGGATGTGGTTCCCCGTACAGACCCCGGACCCTGAACACATGCGCTCCCACGGCTCCTCGACGTGCAGTGCTGACGAGGGCGAACACATACCCATCATATGCCGCACACTGCTGGCTCAGGAGCATCCAGAATTCAGCAGCATCCAGCCAGGGAGCGTCCCTTGCGCTCCTCAATGCGCGGCTGGAGGCATGCCTCTCCTTGGCACAGGCCGTCTTCCTGCCAAAAGGCGCGCCCGAGCCTGTGCTCTCACCGCACCTTACGACCAGCGCCACCTCATCAATCACCTCTTGTCCAGTTTCCACGGCCCTTGCGGGCCTGCCGGAATGACTATAGCCGCTTGCGCCACCGAGGAATACATCAACACCGCCCGATGTGGTGTGCGAGCTCACCTGGACTGACCACGGTGGTGCACTGGGCACAGCAGCCACCTTGGCGCCGCCGCTGACCCCACTGTCGCGCTACGCTGACCTTGTGTCCTGCACGTTATTGGTCTGCAGAGCCAGGCCACACGCTGTTCCATCCACATTTTGGGGGCCAAAGAGACGGGATCCACGGTGCCTGCCGCAACCGGACGACACGACTAGGTGCCAGGATCATGTACTGCAGGAGTTGGTCAGAAAACGTGCAGGGGTAATAAACCGGCGCTCTCACGAGCAAACGACGTGGGTATACGTTCTCGTGTTGAGCTTCATGGGTTGGGAAGGGCGCAGTCTGCTACCGCCAGCGGTCGGGAGCACAGAACGGCGTCTGGGCCGCCCAGGGCTACCGTGTCCATGGCCCCAATGGCTGAGTCGAGTACCGAACGCGCGACACCGGCGAGCCTTACAACCATAACCACCAGACCGGCGACCGTCAAACACGTTCAAACCATGGAACAGCTTCGGCAACAGTGCACATTTCATACCCGCCAAGCTGCTGCATCGTTGTAAGGATAAAGATCGCATCAGAGTTCCACTCGCGGCCGCAGGTGTCGCGGTTCAGCCTCGATGGCAAGCGCCGCTTGACGTCGGGGCAAGCTCCGTCGCTGATTATGACTTCCGCCACCGTCACAGGTTGATGCAGAGAGCGCCCAATTATCGCCCGTTGTCGCCGTAGGTCTTTATCTCTGCGTATTCGCTTATGAGTCGCGCGATGAGGATCGTGAATGCGTGAAGTATTATGTGTAATAACATTTAGGCTGGGTGGTAGCGGTGTATGTGCATGGTGTGTGCTGGCTATGTGCAGCAACCACCGCTGGATCCATGTGACACTGTCCGGCGTGTCCGGCAAATGGCTAACACCCACCGCCTCGCCTGCTACCTGCGCCTCCTCGGCATTCCCTCCTTCGAGCTACTGGTCCCACCCCCGTGTCCAAATAAGGCGCCTTCATTCTCGAGAGTCCTTCCCCGCGAGTCGTTAGCATGTTCTGCACTTGTCTGATCAGGGCGAGGCCAGCCGTCCAAACAGGCCAGGCTAGGTCATCTTCGCCTTTATGCTGCCAGTCTGGAAGCCATCGCGGGGAATAGCTGGCCGGCTTGTACGACACCGTTTCAATGCTGCGCATCATACCGTGTTGCCTTCCGCGACCGCTGCCGGCACGCCCGCTTGAGACCCACGCAACTCAAACCCTCCGCCGCGCCCCGGGGTCCCCTGCTGCCAACCCATGGCCGGTACGGTACCCTAGGCGGCTGAGACACCACACCAGGAAACCCCTTTTGCTGTCTGTCCTTCATGCTGATGCTGTGACCCACCATCGCTGGCAACGTCACTGCCCTGGCTGCCGACATGCATAGGTGGCCACCTGCCGCTGACGGTGGCTTCAAGCGGCACCACAGCCGGCCCAAACCGCCCAGCGCAACGGGCCTGCAGCCCCCCTGCGGAAGTAACCAGCTGCCTTCCATTGCGGCAGCTTCGGATCGCGCAACAGCCCCCGCAAGCTGCAGCAACCTAACGACATCTCGTGCCCATTGGAGCTGCTCGCCCTCAAAAGCACCTTGCGTCCACACTGCCAGGGCTGGCGCTGTGCTGTGCTGTAGGCGGTTGCATCCATGCAGCGCACTTCCACCATACTGCCGCCGGCGGCTCAAGGAGACAGGGCGCGGACGGCCAGACTCTCCAGACGGCGAGGCCGGTGCGAGGCTCGCGGAGCGGGCTGGCAGGCCGCGTACGCCGGCAGGCCATACGCCGGCCACATGGCGCGGCGACGTATGGCTTCGCCGGGCGCCAGGGGACCGGGCCCAACCGCGGCGCTGCCAGCGGAGGGCTACGCAGCGGGGCCCGAGGCGGCGGCAGCGGCGAAGACAACCGATCGCCGCCGCCCGCCGCCGTATCCGGGGCCCCGCGTCCCGGCAAGCCAACAACCGGCACGGGAAGGCCCCCGGAATCAGCCGCCTGCTAGCCGCCAGCCGCCACACCGACGGCCCCAGAAGGTGCTAGCTCGCGCCGTCTGCCTCCGCCGCCCAGGCCGCTCGCGCCCTGCCTCCCCGAGACTGCCGGCGCTGCTGCTGCAACAGCCAGCGCCACTGCTGCTGCTGCTGTCGCTGCACCGGCTGGCATGGCTGCGACGCCCGCGGCGCTCCGCTGCCTGACCCACGAGCTGGACCCATAACCTGCAACCTGAAACCGGGAAAAGGAACCATCGCACTTTCGCCAGTCGTTACAGCTCGCCGACAGGGAGGCGCGGGACGAAGGGCGGGGCCGCTCCAAGAGCCGCGGCCTTCTCTCTAGCCCAGGCACCGCCGCTGCTGTGCGCCAGCGGACGGACGCGAGTGGCGCCTTCCTCCAAGTGGGCGCTGCCCTGAATCTGTAGCATCGAGGGCGGGGGCGGCGGGAGAGCACAGGGCGCTGGGTCAGCGAGCGGCCATGCCACACGGACCTTCCATGCGCGCACGGGCCACACCTCCCACCCAGAGCTGTACCGGTTCGCCTGCGCCGGTGCCTTCGGCGGCAGCAACTGCGAGGCCACGACCGTCGGCGGCCCGAGATGGACAGCCCCGCCGCCCCGTGACAGGCAGCGCATCCGGGCACCCCAGCGAAATGGACATGAATCGGCACCCCCCAACCAATAACATTGCGCAGCCACACCATAGAGACGCCCGTCAGGTGGTGCAAACGGGGGCCACAGGGCACGCAAGAGAAACCACACCGCCGCACAGGAGGATTGTGCAGTGGAGTTGAAGGCACAGGCTGGGAGAGACAGACACCCAGCGGCAAGCTGTCCCGAGCGTCGTAACCAGTGCGGCACATGAGGCTCCGCACCGGCTATTAGTGCAAGGGTGTTGCTCTGGCACCCATGTTTGCTCCCATACGCAAAGGTTGCGTGCGGGACTGCTTGGATGCGGGGGGTCCGCCCTCCCCCTCTTGTCAGACGTCCGCCGGTTACGGCCGAAACTCCCAGACAGCTTCAACACTGCAAAAACCCCGGCGAGCCGCGGCCGGGCTCGCAGCGCATTCCAGGCATGACCGCCCCCCGCGCAACCTCCGCTATAAGCCCCACTCAAACATAAAATGCATAGATGCAGTATATATCATGCCATACGAAGCGTCTGCGAAGCATCCCGCGACCAAAGCCGCCGATAGAGCCGCCTGCCCACCTGCGCGCTGCTTGAACGCCCCCGGCTTGGTGCTAAGCCGCTCAGTAGAAGAAGCCCAGCACCTTGCCACCGACCCTCTTCCGACGGGCCTCCTCGTGGTCCATGATGCCAGCCGAGGTGGTCATGACAATAACACCGAACTGGCGCGAGGGCAGCAGGCGGGCCACCCACGCCTCGATCTCGCCGTGGCCGATGTCGTAGCGGGGCGAGATGACACCGCACTTGTTGAGCCGGCCGTTCAGCTCAACAACAATCTTGCCGGAGCGGTGGTCGTCCACATACTCGAACTCGCCAATGTATCCGTGCTTCATCATCAGCGACAGGAACTTAATGACCACCTTGGAGGCCGGCCGGAGAAGCACCTGGCGCTTGCCGCGCTTCTCGGCATTGTACATGGTCTTCAGCGCATCCCCGAGGACGCTGATGCGCACCATTTTTGCTGATTTGGCAGCAGCAACAGCGGCAAGCCCAGGAAGAAAGAGGGACCGAGGTGGTCCCCCGCCCCGCATACCCAGTCCAGCCGCCGGGACGACGCCGTACAACGCGCGTTCTTCCCCAAAGGAGCAATGCAGGCCTGCAGACCTTGTATAACCGATACAATGCGACCAATCTTGGCTATTCAAGGGCTGCCGCGGGCACGAGGCGCTGCGACGTGCGAGCGGCATTCTGCTGTTTCAGCACCTATTTTCTGCTTTTCTTTGTGTCCAATTTCATATCAATACCTAGCCCGTGCAATGGCGTAGCTCACCGGCAACCGAGACACACACGCGCAAGGCGGATGTGGCCAAATTTAGCGGCAGGCGAGCATGGCCTAAGAGACCACCGGAAGGCAGCGGTCGCCAGGAACAGCGCCCCCGCCCCTACCCCTTCCCAGCAGACACCGCGGCTTGTGTTCCTTGCCTCATTGACCCCCGAGCGAGGCCTCCTGGATTTCGGGTGAACAGAAGGGATTTCAGGGAACGGCTGGCTCGGGCTGAGCACTGGGCAGCAGTTGCGGGCGCCTGGCGGGGGCGAGACAGACCCGGCGACTCGGCCTCGCTGGAGTAGTGCGCTGCGAGGCAAGGGCGACGCTGGCGCTGTGCAGAGGCCAGAGGCTGCATATGGCGGAAGCTGCACGCATCAGGAGTGATATTGGTTGGGGCTTGCAGAGAGCGGCTTCCCCACCCCCTTAATCAGTCGGCGCATGGCGCAGTCATCGGCGGCGGGTGCAGCCGTCCTAGTTGGGCCCGGGCCCGTGGGTGGGCAAATGGCTCAGCCTGCTAGCGTCCCCTCGCTTTCAGCTCCCGGTACTCCTGCCGGGCTCGCTGGGCGGGCTGCCACCGCTCGCCTGCCGTACGCACCCGGCTGGCAGCTGGCTTGCTGGATAGCTGGCCGGTCGTGCACCAGCTCGGCCAGTTGAGGGCTGCCCGAGCTGTCGGGTCACCGGCGCCGTCGCGGCACCCCCTCCGCGTTGCCCTCTGTTTCGCCGCGCCCTGTGCACCCAGCCTAGCCCAGCTCGTTGCCCGGGCTGATATCACGCCCGTGCGCGCCCTGTGCGGTTCCGTGTTGCGCGCAGTGGCGCCGTAACGGTCCCTGCAAGCTGAAACGCTACCCCGTCCGCTCTCCTGTACTGCTCTTGTACGAGGACACACGGGAGCCGGGAGACATGCACCAGCCAGCATGCGCTGCATGTAGACCAGACAAGGTGCATCCCAGCACGGCATTGCATAGGGTCACCCCAGAGCGAATTCTAGGCCGCATCGGGGGCTACGGTGGTGGTCGCCGCCGAACTAACATGCAGGGACATCACCCCTTCGACTACCTCTGGAGCTGGGTCCTACAACGACACCGTCACTTTCGCGCTTACGCTCGTCGTACGCGTCGTTTCATTTCAACACGGCAGTGTACTGCAGGTTCGAGGCTTCCTGCTGCACCCGATGCGCGCAGTGTTGTTACCCCAACAGTTCTAACCGCTGGGCTCGTCTGTTCTGCCTGCGTGCCTGTTCACAAACGTGGCGAGTGGGTGACTCACGCCCCAAGGGGTCTTGGATCTGCGGGTCTGTCCATCCGCCCTGTAGCGCCTCGTGTTGCCCCCGTATCCACGCTGCCTTCCACGTTTCTGGTTCTCTTTTTTTCACGCATCACCCACGCATCGGCGGAAACGCTGCCGAAACCTTTCCACAGAAAACAAACACGCTTGGTCACGGTGTCCAGCCAGCAGCGTCTTCAGCCAGCACATGAAGAGCCCCTTCTTCGCCCGATATTTTGGGTTTCGAGGTGGGCCTAGCCTTGCAGGTTTGGCACACGAAGTACACCATACATCCGGAAACCAAGCAACAGGCGAAACACGCCCATCCTCAGCATTTTTTGGGCTGTGCTGGCTCATGAGAACCCAGTTTCAGAGGGGCGCCTTTGCTGCCTTCCAATATGAGGCGGCCGTGCAGGATCCAGGATGGGAGCCTTGGCCTACCCTCGGGGTGCAGGTGTTACGCTGCAGTTGCATGCTCTCCTTTCGTGCTTACACGTTCCCGAGCAGGCGCCAGGACATGCCCCCACGATCTGGGATAATGGAATAGGCTACGCATCCAGCTGCCCAGGCCTGCTGCAACAGCTGCATTCCCATTCACTCACGCAACCCACTGCGCCGATCCACACTTCAATTCCAAGACCGCCGCCAGAGCGGTGGGGTCAGGACCAGATAATCATAGCGCGCGCCCAAATGCCGAATGCCAATCCCACCCGTGCGCTTGGCAACCCAGCCGCCCCGCCAACCCGCCGTAAGCCGCGGCCTTCCTGAAGCCCTCCGCCAACTCTTCGTACCGCTACACACAACCGCATGCCACCCTTCTTCATCCCCCTTTCGACCCCTGATGCGTGCCAACGTACCATAGAACGTAGCTCACATACCCGCATCTACTGCTACTAACGGTCAACGTACGGCACATGGCGTCAACGTACGGTACAGGGGGTCCTTGTATCATCCTCGGCCGCTACACCGAGTGCCGGGTCACTGCCTCATCCAGGCAGCGGCGCCAAAAGGGGTCTCTGTCCAAGGCCACTGCCGCACAGCCCTTGCGCCCGTTGCGCCTATCCGCAGCTAACGCCAAGGACGCGCGCTTCGACAGCGATCGTCCATCTATCTACACGTGAATGCCGCTTGTGCCGGTGCGACGGACCGAATTGTTTCCTCCGCACACTCAAGACGGACAGAACGAGCGCCAGCGCGGCGCGCCTACCCCCGCCACCCCCACCTGCTGCTGGTGGCGGGTGAAAACACGGCCGATCACGGAATCCCTTCCCCCCCTCCCACACACCCCACACTCCGTCAAACCCACCGTCACGTCCGACCCTGACAAACTGACAGTAGCATGTCCGGCCACGCGCATAGCACGGGCAGGCCAGTCGCTCGGCTGGCAACAAGGGCTTGCCCTTGCTCCCCCCAGCCTACGACAAACTACGCCGCTGGGGCAGCAGTCGCCCAGCCACGCAATCCCCGGCATTGCACACCAGCCCCCCGCGCGCGGCCCGAACAGGTCAAGAGTCATACGACGCAGCATCGTGGCATCAAGGCCCGGTCCCTTTACCGATCGCTTCACGCCGAGGCGAGCCACCCTAGGCAGTGGCCGCCAGCGCGCGCTCCCCGATCAGCGAGACCTTCTGCGTGGCCCGGCGGTTGGCCCCGCGGCCCGACAGCTCCAGCTTCTGCAGATACGCCTCGTCGATGTCACCGGTCACGTAGCTGGGGGGCGGGGGCGGGGGGGGGGCGGGGTGCGGATAAGGGTGTGGATATCAACAGGCTGCGTGCCAGCAGCAGTTATTCCATCCCGGGGAGCGGCGGGGGCGGCAACAGGCGGGGCCCGGGAAGGCCTAGTTCAGAGGGCAATCAAGAAGGGAAAACGTGTCGCATCGCGGACACCGATTTGCAAACGTGATCGACGAGCTTGTGGTATGGAGTTTGGTGGAGCGCGTGGCGCGAGGACGGGTCCGCTGTGCTACATTCAAGCCTGGGCATCTTGCTGTTATCACCAAGCACGGTTCGTCCGTGCCGCACCTGCCCACCACCGGGTAAGTCCTCCGCCGTCGCCCCCTCCCTACCCAGGACCTCTGCCACCCTCCCCGTTCCTTGCCTCCCCTCTCCCCTCCTCCTCGTCTCAACGCTCCCCGCTCCCGGCCCGCTGCTCACCATCCGTTGAAGCACGAGGCGTCGAAGTCCCGGATGTCGGGGTTGAGCTCCTTGCCTGCGCAGATGAGGTCCTCCACCTCCTGGTAGATCAGCCCGTCGGCCTTGAGCACTGTGCACACCTGCGGGCCGGCAGGAGGGACGGAGGGACGACAGGCAGCGCGACGGGAGCGCGTGAGGAGGATGCGGGGCTTGGGACATCCAACCAGAGGAGACCTGGCGCAACACGGGCCGGCGTGGCACGAGGAGGCGTGCAGGAGCAGCGTCGCGGAGGTCAGCCGCTGAACCCCAGCCCGCCGCCTGCTGTTCCTCGCAGCCCCGTCGCTGCTGCCGTGTCGGCGGCACCCACGGCCCCGCTCGAGGGCGCACCCCCTCCACCACACACACCCTTCCCTCGACCCGCATCCCATCCCTCGACCCGCACCGCTTTCTCGACGCGCACCCCTTCCGTCCACCACACACACCCTTCCTCGACCCGCACCCACCTGGTCGATGGTGAGCCCGTTGGCCACAAACTCCTTGCGGCTGGGCATGTCCACGCCGTACACGTTGGGGTACACCACCGGCGGGGAGGCGGACGCGAGGTAGACGCGCTTTGCGCCCGCGCGGCGGACCATGTCCACAATCTGCCGGGCGGGCGGGCGGTTGGGCGGTTTCACAGGGTTGGAGGGCGTTCTTAGACGGGAGGCCGGAGGCGCATGTCATTCCGGTTGGTTCGGGGTGGCACGCGGGGACACGCTGCAGCCGGCAAGCTGACGCGCGGCAACGTCGGCTACCAGCTCATGCGGGCGGCTCGTGCAGGCGCATGACGACTATGACTTTCCGGGCATGTCGTCACTTACACACGACAAAACGCGGGGGCGGCGTGTTTGCGTGTGCGACCGTGCGACCAATCCCGGGCCCTATGGCGGCCATGGGCATTTCCCCCTGCCCTTCCCATCCAAGCGCCTGCGTCGTGGTGGTGCCACATTGCCTACGCTAACAAATGTAGGCTGGGGCTGCTGTCATGTTGCGCTGCTGCGTCCGCGCTGCTGGCAGTCCCGCGCTCGTTACCACCCTCTTCATTTCGCCCTCCCCTCCCCCCTTCCCCCTCCCCCCTTCCCCCTCCCCCCCCCCCCGAGCACGCGCCTGCGTCATGGTGGTGCCGCGCACGATCGAGTCATCGATGAGCAGCACCGACTTGCCCTCGAACACCGCCGGCATGGCGTTCAGCTTGCGGCGGACGCTCATCTCGCGCAGCCGCTGGTCGGGCATAATGAAGGTGCGTCCCACGTACCTGCCAATGGGGGGAGAGGGGGGTGAGTTGGGGGGTGGGGCGGAGAGGGAGGGGGGCAGGACGGGCGGGCGGAGGAGGAGAGGGAGGGGTGGTTGGGTGGTTGGGCGGTGGGAGGATCGGCGGGTGGGTGGGTCGGCCAGTAGACAGTAGGTGGTAAAGCGGGCGACCGGAGCATCGTCGCAGATAGCGCGTGCGACGTCAGTGCTGAAAAGGCAAACGCATACGACGAGCGTAAGCGCGAAAATGATGGTGTCGTTGTAGGGCCCAGTCAGTGCGTGCGACCTCACGGCGTCCTCGCACCACCTGCTGTAGCAGGCAAGGACTCCACCAAACACAGATATGAAGGCATGTTCCGCTCGGGAGTGGCTACCGTACTTCCCGGGCCGCCCCGCCCCGCGCCGCCCACCATCTCCGGGGCTGCGTGGCTCCGCCGGTTTCCACCCTTCCACCCTCTCTGCCCTCCGCCCGTGCCGCCGCCGCACCTGTTCTTCACGAGGCCCTCGCGGTAGGGCAGCCCCAGCTCGGCGGCGATCTGGATGGCCGCCGGCCGCGAGCCATCGGGCACCGGGCACACAATGTCCAGGTCCCAGCCCTTGGCCCTGTGCGGGGCAGGGTTTCGGGCGGGTTCCGACGGGGGTCAATTGGTCGGATGAGCGCGCTCTCTCTGGTAGGGTGGGGTGGGGGTGGGCCTGCCGGGGCTGCGGCGCCCGTCGTTTTGACGGGAGATGGGCACGATTGAGGCCATAATCAAGGAAGACGATCAGCTGGGTGGACTTAATCCCCCCCTCCTTCCCTTCGCCCCTCAGCGCACCTGATGCGGTTGGCCAGCGCCGTACCCAGCTTGAGCTGGAAGTTGTAGACGGGGATGCCGTTGAGCACCGAGTCGGGGCGCGCCAGGTAGATGTACTCGAAGATGCAGGGGGTGGGGGTGCCCTGTGGCGGGGGTGGGGGAGTGGCGGTTGGGAGCGGCGGTTGGGAGAGGCGGTTGGAACGGTTGCGGGGACCCCTCGCGCGCAGCCCACTAAGCGCCCGTAGCGCCGCTGCAAACTCCCCTAACTCTCTCTGGCCGCACTCCATCCTCGCCTCTTGCCGTCGCATTCGCCCGCCCGCCTCCCGCACCCTCCCCTCCCCGCCCCTCACCCCCGCACCTGCGAGCACTGCCTGCTGAGCAGCTTGCCGTCCTCGGTGATGATCACCATCTCGCCCGGCAGCACGTCGCGCACGCGCTCAAAGCCGATGGGCCCGAACGCGCAGTCCTCGCTGGCGATGCACCACTCGTCGCCGTGGGGGCTGGAGCGCTTGCCAATCACCAGCGGGCTGCGCGGGGGCGGGGGCGGGAGGACAAGCACGCACCCCGGGGGCCGAGAGGCGGTCGTGGTCAGGAGGCGCGGCGAGGAGGACGGGTTGGCTCCGTCACACACCTGCGCCCCCACCCCACCCCACCCCAACAACGGCATCGCACGTTCGCTTCCACGCTACTGCTTCCCTCGCTCGTCTCACCCTCACCCCACCCCACCCCAAACAACGGCGTCCAAACCGCGCGCCCCGCCCCGCCAGCCCCGCCGCACCATCCCCCGCACCGCACTGCCGCGCCACGCTTCACTCCCCATCTCACCTTCCCAGTACCCCCGCCACCCATAGCCCGGCTCACCGGATGCCGAACGGGTCGCGGAACGCCACCAGGCCCACCCCCTTGACCAGCGACAGGCAGCTGTAGGCGCCCTTGAGCAGCCGCATCGTCATCTCGCCCGCCTCGAACAGGAAATTGACCTTGTTCTGGTTGGGGTCGCAGCCGGTGGTCTGGGGATGGCGGGGCGGGGCGAGGGGGGGGGGAGGGGCGGGGGTGGGGAGCGAAGCGGGGTAAGACCGGGGGAGGCAGTTTGGGAATGGGGAGAGAGTGGATGAGCTGGCTGGGCACGTGCCCGAAAATTCGGATCCACCGGTCGCTCAGCCCTCAGGGTGCAGAGGGCGGTCAGCCGCCGGGCGGTGAACAGGCCAGCCGTACGGCGGCCGTGTACGGCGGCTGCGCGGTCAAGACCGCGGCCCGCCGAGCGGTCAAAACGCCTCGAGCCGCCGCCTGCCCTTCCCTTCCACACACACACACACACACACAACAGCAGCCCGGGAGGTGCACAGGTGGCCCTCCTTCAGAGCCACTCCCGCACACGCTACGCAAGGCGGCAACCCACGTCCCGCCGTCCGGCGCGGCTCGATGGCTTCTCCCCTGCTGCCCCCAAGGCCTCCTCAGCCGCCAGAGCCGCCACCACAGCCTGGTCGGTTTTAGTCCGGCCCGCTGTTGTGCCCGCCAGGCGCCGCCCAGGCCGTCAATGTCCGATGTTGCGCATGCGGCACCGCTCAAAATCTTATGCTGATCTACATGCCGCCTTGCAAGGTCGAACACCCAACACTGCCGTAGCGTACGTTAAGGCCATGCCGGGCGGGAGGCCCCTGTCCGGGCCGCCCTGAACCCGCATCCCTCCCGTACCCTAGTCTGGGGACGACAGGGGATATGTCCTCGAAGCTTCTTTGGGGGGGGAGGCCTGATACTTGCCGCCCCTGAGCAGTTTGCCTTTCATGCTCAACCCGTAGCACACGCGGGAAGAATAAGAAAACCTGCATCACCTGCAGCACCCAGCGCTGGTACTTTCCGCTTCCTCCTCCGTTCCCTGCCACCATTTCCCACCTCAACGTACCCTGCCTCCTCCCGTACCGCGCCACAACAGCCTGCCCGCAGGCCGAGACCAGGCCGCGCCCGCATCCCCACCCGATCCCAGCCCCAACTTGCTGACACCGACGCTTCGGCCCCGCCCCTTCCCCGCCCCCCGGAGAAGGGCGGTGCAAAGCATGCGCTGTGCAAGTACCTTTTTGTGCCCTCCCACCCCCCGCCGCCCC
>LSYV01000013.1:134648-157001 GCA_001584585.1 Gonium pectorale | reverse complement strand
CTGCAGTGGGCTGCGTCGGAGCTGCGGGTGTCGGCGGCGGATGTGGCGCGGCTCAGGAGCGCAGCCTACGCGGGGCGCGTGGACATGCCTGCGATGCCGAGGCCGGAGGCGCAGAGGAGCACCGCCTGCGTGGTCTCGTGCGTGGCAGACGCCGGCTGCGAGGAGGCGCTGGAGTGGCTGGTGCAGTGGTCTTGCCGGTAGGCTGCGGGGCCAGGAGGGGATGCGCCTGCCTGCAGCTGCGGCCGCGGCTTCGGGGGCAGCATCAGCGTTCCTTGTCAACCGGCGGGTTGGGGACCCTAACGTAAAGCCCCAGACGGGAGGATAGAAAGGTCGATCCGCAGTATGCCCTCCAGGCCTAGGGCAACGGTCACACGCTGCCTGGCCCTGGTTCTGCTCTGTGTGCCCCACCCCGCGCTCTGCTTGCTGGCCGCGCGATACCCTCCTGTGGCCCCTGGCCCCTGGGTGCAGGACGGCGGCCGACCCTTCCGCGTGGCCGCCCGCAACGGCGACTTGGCGGCCCTGCGCTGCCTGGCGCGGCTGGGCTGCCCCTGGGGCGCTGCCAGCGGCGACCAGTCCGTCTTTGACTTCTGCCTGGCTGATAAGATGCCACTGCCGGTGCTGCGCCTGCTGGTGGAACTGGGCTGCCCGGTCGACTAGGCGGCCTGCCGTTATCGGGCGCGGGCCCTTCCCGAGTGGCTGCTGCGGGAGGCGGATCAGCGGCTGCAGCAGCAGCTCGGGCCTCAGGAAGCGGCCATCTAAGCGGCAGGGAGCGTGAAGGGGCCCGGGAGCGGGAGTGCACTTGGTGGTCGGGGTGACAGAGGAGGGCGGGGAGCGGTGGGCGATTACAGTGGCGGGCAAGCAACACTGGGTGCCTGGGTCTTGCTCCAGCAGCAGCAGCTTTGGTGGGGGCTTGTGCTGCTAGGACTCGGCGGTATTTACTAACAAGTGACTTGGGCGAGTTGCACTGGGAGCAGCGTGGCGTGGTTGTCGTCGAGGTGGTGGTCGAGGTGGTGGTCGAGGTGGTGGTCGAGGTGGTGGTCGAGGTGGAGGGAGTGGCGGTGGAGTGACCGTACTGCTACTGCACGCGCTGACGCCGCCTGTGATGTCAGAAGGCCGGCAGCGTCCGGCAGAGGCAGGTATCTGGGGCCCTAAAAGTCTGCATCAACGGCAATGCCCTCTCCCGGAAGCAGACCGGTGATTACAGGCTTGTTAGGTTGGTCGGGTGACCGTCACTCAGTGGCGCGTACGGATGCATGTACGGAGCACGCGGGCCATGCATGACCGGCCAGCTGGCGTGCGGCTGACTGTCCTGCGCAGTCCGGCGTGCTCGGTGCGCCTGTACGGCTTTGAAGAGTCAGGAGGGATGCCTGTGCTGGCGCAGTACGGCTGGCGAGCAGCTGCCCGTGCCGCTTGACTTGCCGTACCGTACCGTCCGGACTCCCTGAGCCGTGCGGCGCGTGCTGCGTGCTGCGTGCGACAGGATGCGGTGCACGGTGCAAAACAGCGCCAGCTCCGCCGTACGTGCGCCGTACCGTGCATGGTCTTTTTATTTCATGCATGCATTCATTCGCAGTGTGGCGCACGTGTAGCCTTCACGGCGACCTCGCGCATAGTCTACGTGTGAGAGCGCGAGTGCGGATCAAGCTGGATCGGCGTGCGTGGGCTGCAAGGTCGACTTGGTATCGTTGTGGGCGTAAGGTCACAAGGAAAGCGGCCAGCCGGTCGCACAGCCCCGTCGGCCAGGAGTCCAGCGGTCATCAGCAAACCCTGCGTCGTGTGCTTCACAGCAGCGTGGTGGGACGCCGCAACCGAATGCACCTGTGCAGCCGCGCTCAACCTAGTCAGCGAGGGAGCGCTCAAGACAGAGAACCAGAAACAGAAAAAAAAGAAACGGGGAAGGCAGCCTCAACGGACATACACACCCGAGGGTGTGATGTTTCCAGCAGGGCGCCGAGCACAGGGCATGTGCGGCGTGAGCCTGCGTACACGACGATGTACACGCAGCCCAAGCAACGGTAGCCGCTGATGCACCAAAACACGGTTTGAGCCTTTGCCTAGTTTGCCTTTGCTCGGTGCGATCAGGGGAATGACGGCTGCGGCGGTTGGTTCGTTCTGTGGCGTGGCCCCTTTATGGGCAAACGCTCTTGCACGGGAGAAGGTAGGATTATTGTGTTACTGTTATGCATTGGAGTTCGCCGAGCGAAAGTGAGGCGGACGCGTGTGTGCCTGGGGGAAACGTAGGAGTGAGCCGCGGGGATGACGTGGGTTGACCGGGCCGATGGGGATGACGAGGGTATTTGCCACGAGGGACGGCACGGCGTGAGGTGAGGCCCCCGGGGAACGCGCGCTCCAAAGAATGCAGTGCAGGGTTACGCACTGTTGCTCCGAAGCCCGGCGGTTGGTTCGTTCTGTGGCACAGCCCCGTTTCTATGGGACGAGCGGGCCAAGATTCGCCCTCCAGCTACTGATAGGTCTCTGCACTGCTACTGATACTGACTTTGTTGACTGAGATGGGACAAGCATTATTGGGGTTGTATGTAAGGGCTGGTGGAGTGCTCAGGGCCCTGACCTCGTACTTGCCAAGACGCTTGACTGCGCGTGCTACCAAGCAACTTCCTGACATTTCCTGACTGTCAAGGTGCCCGGCTGAGGACCCGAAAGGCCCGTTCTTCTACGTGGAATGTGTGACCGTCGCCGCGCCCAAGGCGGAAGATAGAGCGCCAGCGGAAGAGAACCCTTCAGAGAACGCTCGCTTGAAGCACAGCTCACGGTTAAGTGGTTATATGTGGCACGGCCCTGAAGTGTATGCCACCATTTACCGTATGGTTCTCTCACATAGAATTTACCACGTGCCGTACGTAGTGCGTGGCGCCATACTACTCACAGCACACAGCTTGCTACTCCAACCGCCTGGTACGTAGAATACGCTGCTTGTTAGGGCTGTTGAGCGTGCACGTCTGGCATTCGCACAGCAGCAGAAACGACAAAGTAGTATAGATAGGCACACGACTGGGCTATCACAAACGACTGTCCTTGCTCGCAGCGAGCCGCACGTGGAGAGCACACAGTGCAAGCCCCACATGAGACAGCGGGCAGCGCATCGTTGTGAAGGGCCCAGCAAGTCGTAAGGCGACACTGTTGCAGATACAATCTCGCTCAAACGCAACGTGCCCTGCCGTGGCTGCCGACAAGTGTAGCAGGCCCAAGAAACACAATACGCGAATGTATGCGAGACTACCAAAGATTTGGCAACAACGTATGAAGTACGGCAACAACGTATGAACGGCAAAACCGTGTCAGGCACACAGCGGAGTATCTTCCCAAAGAGGCAGTATATCCAGCCATGAGCGCGAATATTTCATAACCGCACGCTGCGCACAACAATTACAATTACTTATTATTCCGATCTACGGATTATGGTCAGCAAATACATTGCTGTGAGATGGATGGGAGTTGTTTGTGTGCAGGTGGCGAGTACGTGTCAGCAGGCAGGTAGGCAAGCACGCAACTGACAAAAAACACACAGTTTTCTCTCCGGAGGCGGCATGTCTGCTGATAACCTCTCAAATAGACATGATCTCATGGCACAATGTGAGTTTATCTAGGCCCGCCTCTTGAGCAACGCCTCGGTGTTACGGCCGAGCAGCAGTGCGGTCAGGCCCAGGGGCGCCGCCATCCCGGCGAGCACCGCCCAGTAGCCCGCGTGGCCGCTGGCAGGGCTGGCTCCGCTCTCGGCCAGTGCCAGCCCGTGCGCCAGCCACTCGGCAGTTGCTGGGCCCACGATGCAGTACAGGCCGTACACGGGCGCCAGGAGGACCTCGTAGATGTACGGCAAGTACGGCACCATCCAGGTGGGCGCCACGGAATCCAGGATCCAGTCCGAGTGCGGGGAGGCCACCACGCCGTCCACGATCAGGTCGGCGCCCTGCGCAGTGCGTGACAGGTGTACCGGTATGCATGGGGTGTGAGGGCACGGCGTGTAGGTGGCATCAGCTGTAAGTTGCAGGAGGTTAGCAAGAGGATGCAATGACTGAGGGATAGGCCATCCAACTCTGAACATAGCGGTGGCTGAACACAGGATGGAAGAGGCGCAACCAGCAGCCTCTCGGGCGGAGCGCCATCCAGCATCATAACCATCAGGCAGCGCGTTGTGCAAACCAAGGAAGAATGAATGCTCGCTCCGTGCGGGACAGTGCGCACCGAGGATTTATCAACACACAAATACAGCGTGCGGTATCGTATTGGCAAGCGAGACAGCACACGTACTCGCATCGCAGGCGGCGAGGCATGCGGACAAAGGGGCTACATACCCGGACATACGGATTGAATGCGCCATGGGAGGTCAGAACCTCCACGCTCTCAACCGCCTCGAAGGTGGGGGAGGGGTCGGCGGTAAGGACCACGTCGCCCACGCGCACGTCTCCGGCGCGCCTGCGGCAAACGAACGAGGTTGTCGGACAGGAAGGCGGGACAGAGAAGTCACGGGGTCGCAGTTGGCTTAGATAGAACTGTGGCTGACAAGCAACCTGCTGCGAGCGAGGCATTCGGAGAGTCTGAATGTAAGGACTACCGCGCGCTCCTGACTGGGGCTTGCACGTATGAGATGGACAGATACCACACCCGAGATACCTTTGCCACGGTGCAAGTACATACGGCACAGAGCCCCAATGCTGCTGAACGAATGCAGCCACTCCCGCCGCCACAGCGCACGCAACTCAGAACGAATGCCATAGGGAGGCTACAGAGGCCGAGGCGACGCAGGTGTCGTTGTAAGGCACAAGCACTCCGCCCACCTGTTCCGCATAACGGCGGCGCCCTGCGCCAGCTGCTCCGCGGTGCATCCCTCCACGCACACGGGCACGAAGTGGCCCGGAGTGGCGGAAAGAGTGCGGCCGGAGGCCGTGCCAATGTGCACATAGCGCAGAGCACCGGCCGCCTCGCGGTGACCGAACAGGTACACGGCCTTGTAAGACACAGCACCCGTTGACCGGTCGACGCTGCGCACCAGGTCGCCGTACTGCAGCTCGTCCATGCGGACGGCATCGGCACGACCCAGCACGCGCACGGTCGCATCAGCGGGGAAGCAGTGCATGCCATGCGGCACATGGCACTCACAGCCCTCAAGCACATAACCGGCATGGCACTCCTGGCAGCAGTGCTGCTCGCCACCATTCTCCAGCACCAAAGGCTCCGCATGAACCAGGCAGCGGTCCAGGAAGTCAGCGGTGGTCAGAAGGCTGCGGCGGTATGCAGTCTGGTACTGCTCAGGCAGCGTCGAGTTGTCATAGTACGCTGTGCAGGTCGAGTTGGCGACTACGCAGAAGACGTAGTACTCGGCACCATGGTCGGCTTTGATGAAGCCCGTGATTTCCTTGGCGTCCTGCTTGCCGCACCCGCTGGTTTCAATAAACTTGATCGAGATCAGGCTTTCAGCATTGTTGAGATGCAAGGTGACCGGGATCTTCATGAGCACGTCACGGACGCCCGCCATGACGAGGTTACACCCGTCCAGGACGATAGAGAGGTTGAAGGTGGCGTAGAACAAGAGTTTGTCCTCGGTGGTGCTGATGAGGCGCCGGCGGCCCGTGACTGGGGAGGTGAGGTTGACGGCCCGCTGCTCTTGTGCGGCCATGATGTCGGCTATTCTGTCGGCGTACATAGATGTGATGTCCATCATGGGTGCACCCGTTATTGCTGCATTGCCGTCCTGAAGGAGGTAGGAATGAACGGATGGAAGGGACGTGGGCAAGGAGGGGTTCGGTGTGGTAGATGATGTTCAGGTGTGGATGGAGGTGGTTCGACGCGTATGATGATGCAGATAGATAGATAGAGTTGTGCATGAACAGCACGCATATTGGGGCGCTTCTGCTAGCATCACCTACATGACCTTGGAGCGAGGGAGCAGTGCGCCATGAAGTATCATGATAAGGGAACGAACATGAAGCAGCCACGCATGCGTGCGTGCGTGCACGATGGCATGCATGTACAACGTACGAATTGCATGCATGGCTGGGGACCAATCAAGTAAGCTGATTGGCTGCTGCATGCGCAGGCTGCCGCCAGTGACAGGATAGATAGTCGTGCAAGATGTAGTGGTCCGCCCCGGCCAGCAGCCCCGGCCAGCAGCGCCCGTACGTACGCATGGTGCAGACAAGCCGGCGGGGACTGTGAGAGAGGTATGGCGCGGGCGGAAACACGGGCAGTGTACGGTATGTGCACCCCACCTGATGTCCGCCTGCGCATGCTCACACGCACCCACGCGCGCATGCATACATTGGATTGCGTGCAAGGCGATGGATGGGCATCCTGTTGCATGCTGTATGTGCTGCGGGAGCGTGCGTGCGGAGCTGCCTACGCCACCGTGCCGATCGACGGCTGGTGATGGGGCATTGCATGCAGGGTGCCGCCATACATGACCATTGACGATAAAGGCACGCAGGTATGCCCGCAGCCACCGCATGAGCGCTTGCTTCTTGCCTTGGTGGTCATGAGCTGGTAGGTGGTCGTGCTGTACTGGGTCATCTGCGGGTGGGTGGGTGGAGGCACAGATATGGACAGCAGAGCACGTGAGTACGGCACAGCGCAATGTAAAGTACGGCACGTGGTTGGGCGAGCTTGCTTGGAACTAACTAACTGGAGCAAGGTAGCACACACGCCATCGTAATGAGTGGGATCTGGGATGAGACAGTAGCTGGTTGGAAGCGGATGCACCGACCATCCCAGCAGCCTGCTGGATGGCTGGCCGGTAGGTAGTACACTGCTCTATCAACCGTTCGTTTGAGCGTGCATGCCCAGCTTATTAGCCCGTTTCGATCGTCCTCCCTTGAACAATCGCAACGACTGCTGGCAAGCAACGTCCGCCGGTCCTCGGTACGCAAGATGGATACTACTCAGGAACAGAATGAAGTGCGCAGGCTACTTCGTACGTACGTTCCGTGCGTATGTACATGCTGCCCTCAATACAAGGCGGATTCAGTGGCAGGGGCAGACTGTCTGTCTTGCTTATCATAGCGCCCATACGCCCAATCAAGGTGCGCCGCCGCCGCCGGAATGGACGATTGGGGCGAGAGGGTTACCGGCTTCATGCTTGGCCTTCGAAATCGTGCTACGTACCGCAGGGCGCACACACCTTTGTCTCCTTGGACAGCTGGACGATGGCCCAGGTGATTCCGGTGAGCGCCCCGATGAGGACGATGACCACGATGAACAGCCCGATCGCGACGAACTTGTACACGCGCTGGAGGGCCTGCTCCTTGACCAGCTCGTCCACCACAGCGGCCACCTCGGACGCGTCGATGATGCCGTCCTGCGTGCGGTGGAGTGAGGGCGGGAGCGAACGATCGAGGAACGAATTAAGTAAGGGTGCGGCAGCGGCACGGCAGCAGGCAGGCGGTTCGCTCGGATAGATCAGGCAGAACAGTTAGGCAAACGTGCAGAAGCTAGCGGCGCAAATGCAGGGTAGGCGACGTGGTCAAGCGTGCGGCAAGATAGACACACGTGCGCAGGCAATCGGGCACAAGCGACAGTGAAGCCCAGTAACACAGCTGCGCTATGCTCTTCACAGCAATAGCGCAAGCTAAGTGGCTTGTCTGATGACCCGCCCGCCCCCCGGCGGCGGGCCGACGAACCGTACTCTTCCGGCGACTGGCTGCACGCCCGCCCGCCCTTTGCCACTTGCCTTGTTAGCGTCAAGCCTCTCGAGCTTGTCGGTAAACCTGCTTGATGTGGTCTTGAGGCTGCTGAGGGCTGCAGTGACAGGGTGCGAAAGAAAAGAAGGTGATTGGTGGTCGGGCGGCGGTGAGCGGCGAGCGAGCAGCTGCTGGGACAGAGGGGCCCTGAGGGGCCCGCTCGCTCCGTCCCTCGGAATAACGAACGAAGGCCGCGGCCAGAGACTGCACTGACAACCTTGCCCTGGTCTCGTTCTACCGCAGTAATGAAGGTATGTCAATGTGAAAGGCGACGACAACAAGGCTGCAACGCGTGCACGTCCCTATGGCAGTCTTACCCCCCCCCCCGTTTCCCCGCCGACAGACCCCCGTGGATGTTATGGCTCAGACGAACAATCAACTAACGCGCACTGCTTAGCCTGCTATTGGGACTCAGATGAAGCCCGTCATGGGCGCATGGAAAACCGAGCCTGGGCGTCCATACGTCCAAAGAGTAAGAACATTCACCGACGGTTTCGCTGCCCGCAGACCCTTGCAACGCATGCATACCACGCCACATGCTAGCAGTAGCCGACGTACCAATGCCCAGGCGGGACGGCGTGCTCCGCTCCTTGTAGACAGCAGCAGGGTTCGCACTCGTCCGCTCACGGCCCGCCGTCGGCTCGGGATTGTTGTTAACCTCCATGACTGATGAAAAATGCCTCGCTCAAGACCGAATATACCTGATGGACTACGCCTCTTACTTGATTGGGCAAACTATAGCTAGCGGGAGCAGGAGCCCCGAGCCCTAGTAGCCCTAGTTATAGGTATGTATTCAAAAGACTGGACGAAGGGCTTTATATCACTCCTGGTGCCGAAACCACTCCCAGTCAACCGTCATACGCACGGACGCGACGACTCTAGCTAGAGAGGCCTAACAGCAGCGCATCTCAAACACATTCCACGGGTGCCTGACCTAAGGGTGCTGCGGCCACGGTTTACGAAGAAATTTTGGGAGTGCGAGCGAGCGACAGCAAGTCGGACCGCCTTTACTTCAGCCAAGGTTTCCGTCCAGCGGTCATCTATTGATGCATAAAAGCTGTTACGAAGGTGCACCAGCCATGAAACTATCACGCTTTTGGTCACTCTTTCGAACCGAGCGAGAGTTTCGGCCCTACCTTTCACTTCTTCCTTGCCAAACGTTTCTTCGTTAAGCGTGGCCACAGCACCAGTAGATAAGACAACCTGGGAATTGTGCTTGAGGTTACACAGGTTACACGTCCGTCAAAGCCGTGGGGGCCATGGACGAATTGAGAATACTGGGGTAGGGGAGCGGGTTATGGTCCTCGTCTCTATCTACCCGCCCCGATTCAGCGCCTGACGCCGAAGTATGGCGTGTCTGGTATCCCAGACAGCCTGCCGGTAGGTAGGCTCCCACCGCAGCTGGCGGGGCCTCCTTCATAATAGTAATCATGTTACGATGCCTAAAGCCCAAAGCAGTCTCGAATTGGTCGCGGAGTTGCTCGTAGCATGGGCATTCGCAGAACACATGTATTTCATCCTCTTCGGCCGCGGCGTCACCACAGGCCTTGCTTGCACGTTCGCTCAGCCCGGGCTCGCCCGTTGGGCCTGTTCACCTCCGTCTCCCAACATCCTAGCCTGAACCGCACGCATCAACGTTTGGTGCAAGCTGGGTGCCATCACAGTCGCCGTGTGCAAAGGGTCCCCCATCCAGCTGGCATACCGGCACATCTTAACTCCCGTCTCGCCGCTAGGGAAGTCGCGGGGTGGTCCAGTCGCATGGGACAGCCGCCACCGAGCATCAAGCCTGTCAGCAAATAAAGCTATCCAATATTTTGCCAATGGGTATGAGCAACAACGTGAAGTGCGTTACCCGCGCGCTACCCGTCAGTCCCTCGAGGGCTCGGATGTATACCCGCGTCAGCAAGGAAGCGCAGTGCCCCTGCTGATCGGCAATCAGTCACCCCATCGACAAGTGCTAGCCTCAGGTCTGCCACGAAGGCCCGGTGGCACAGCGTATCGGGGCGCTCTACCAGTTCCATTATTCCGTTCCAGAACCATAAGACGAGCTTAGCCCTGTGGTATTACTGGAACGGCCTCTGCGCCAACTCACGGTAGAGCAGTGCTTGGGTAGGGGCGCGTGCTCCCACCACCGTTCGCACATAGGCCCTCTGCTCCTCAACCATGGGGTTCGTCATGGCACTTTCAAAAGACACATTGATGAAGTCGGGGCCCCACACCTGAGCCTCATAAGAGAAAACCGGCGCTACTAGTGTCCAAAACAAATCCATACGCAATTCAGGCACGTGAATGTTATTCTCCCGACACAAGGCAAGAGGTAATGCATGGCTCGTCTCCCAGACTTCAGGAGCTCTCCCGGGCACCCGGTGAAGCGCCGGCCTGGCCCGTTTGTCAACCCCAGGTACTTAGCGGTCTCACTTTCGTTCAGGGTCCTGAGCCGCTGGCCACACAAAATGTACGATACGGGGCGCTGCGGAGGCGCTTTCTTTCCCGGACACTTCCCCCCAAAAACCAGCACCTCGCACTTGGAGGTGTTGCAAGTAATCCCCGTCGCACCACAGAAGTCCGCTAGCAAGCGCAGTAGGCACTGCGCGCGCTCGTACCCCGTGGCCACCAGGGAGGCATCGTCCACAAAGAGTAGGTTGGTTAAGGTGTTCTCGTCAAGGGCTGCGCTCTGTGCCTCAAACAACCGCCACTGGTCCGGCAGGCGCCGCTTGCAATCAGCGGCCTGAGCCTCAATGTAATGAGCTAGGACCTCGATGATCAGGCCAAACAACACAACAGACAACGGGCATCCTTGTTTTACGCCCTGTCCCACGGAAAACTCCTGACCAAGCTTACCATTCACCTTTACCCGCATGCGCACCTCCTCATAGCTGGCCCGCAACGCGTCAAGGGTCTGCCCGTGGATGCCGTACAGCTCAACCACCGTCCATAGCGTCTCATGGTCTACGGAATCAAAGGCCTTAGCAAAGTCGATTTGCATAACAATGAGAGGGCTCTCACCCGGCTTAGAGTGCTTGGCAATCAAGTGCCGAAATGTGAATAGGTGGTGCTCCGTGCCAAACCCGAGAGCTTGAGACGCGCTTGTGTGTGCGGAGTTTAGGTCGTCGTTACGACGTTTGTTTCCTGCTGGGGCTGGGCCCTCTGGCAGTCTTACCCTCCGAGCTGAGCAGGGTCTGTAACTGCTCGCTCGGTTCGGTTACAGGGGGGGGGGTGCAGGTACATACCCACCAGCAGCTCGGAAATGGCCCCCGTTGATTGGTCTACCCTCCGTTCAGTTACACCCCTGTAGACTCGCTACCCCGTCAGCTAGATTCCGCGGCCTGCCAGCCAGCTTCCGCAGTCAGGCAGCAATCACCCAGCACAGCCACGTCAAGTGACAATTGTCTTTTACCGTTCGGTTCTTATTCACACCAGACTCGTCGTACATGCTCTGCATACATGCATCCCGCCGTATCGGCCGTATCCCCGTCGCCCCCATGAACCACAACCCCAGTGCTGGTGCATGTTTGGAAGCGCTCATCTGCCGTAATCCGCATCAGCCACACACGGTTGCTACTGCCCCTCCTCCACGTCGTTGCTTCCAGTGGGCTGCTGCAGCAGGTGCGCCCCGGCGATCGAGCAGCTGCACTGGTGGCTGTGCATGGACATGTAACCAACGGCGGGAACGGGTTACGTTTGACTAGATTGACTAGGAGCTAGCTAATTGTCCAACAAGCTGTTTCCTGACCTGTCGTTCTCCTGGCCTGTGTGAAAGGCGGCGGCGGACGGAAGGTCGCACAATGTATGGCAGAGGTAAATTATGGTCGGAGCAGTCAATAGCAGTCCCCCGCGGCATCGGGCGCCCCCCTTGTCCGCCTCTTGCTTGCTGGGCTGCATGCCGCGCGCGCGTCGCCTTCTGGACCCCATACGGCTCACCAACATCGTGAAAAAGAGCGTTGTGCGTGCGTGCAGAGTTTTCACATTCACAGTGCGCCCTGATAGCCTAACAGGGGGTCCGGGGGGGGGGAGTTGATTGGCAGGCTCGCGAGGGGACGGAACGGCGTCAACCGGTTTTACACGGGTGGCACGGGTGGCACGGGTGGCACGGCGGGTGCGCCGCTTCGTTCACCCGCCTGGGTTCCCGTGCAGCAGTGCGTGCAACCCGCGCAGCAGCGATGGTACGACATGTCGACACCATACGTCTCGGGCGCGACGTATGTGGAGCGCTTCTTTGCCGGCCAGCCCATGCTGCAGCCGTTCCCGCTGCCCGCCCAGAGTCCCGTTGGGCTGAACCCACGCCGCCGCTCCCCGCGGCAGTGACAGATCACGCAGCCGGGCCAGCCGGGAACGTTCAACATCTCTGTGTCGCCGGCGCTACGGAGGATGGCGCGCGATCAGGGGGCCTGTTTCAACCTGGACCTGCCGCCGAGGGAGGGTGCACAGCCCGCCGCAGCCGTGCAGCCCCAAGGTCAGGCAGCCGTCGACGCCGCTGGCGCGGCTGGCCTCAGCGCAGGCGCCCGCAGCCCGCTGGCCCGCTGGCGGGCTGGGCCGGCCTCGCAGCCTACGGGGCCACAAGCGCCGCAGGCGCTGCAGGAGTATCGGGAGATCGACCACACGGGTGTGTTCATGCTCATGGGCCATCTGGGGCCTCAAAAGTCTGCAACAACGGCAATGCCCTCTCCCGGAAGCAGACCGGTGATTACAGGCTTGTTAGGTTGGTCGGGTGACCGTCGCTCAGTGGCGCGTACGGATGCATGTACGGAGCACGCGGGCCATGCATGACCGGCCAGCTAGCGTGCGGCTGACTGTCCTGCGCAGTCCGGCGTGCTCGGTGCGCCTGTACGGCTTTGAAGAGTCAGGAGGGATGCCTGTGCTGGCGCAGTACGGCTGGCGAGCAGCTGCCCGTGCCGCTTGACTTGACGTACCGTACCGCCGTTCGGACTCCCTGAGCCGTGCGGCGCGTCCTGCGTGTTGCGTGCGGTAGGATGCGGTGCACGGTGCAAAACAGCGCCAGCGTCGCCGTACATGCGCCGTACCGTGCATGGTCTTTTTATTTCATGCATTCATTCGCATGTGTGGCGCACGTGTAGCCTTCACGGCGACCTCGCGCATAGATAGTCTACGTGTGAGAGCGCGAGTGCGGCTGAAGTTGGATCGGCGTGCGTGGGCTGCAAGGTCGACTTAGTATCGTCGTGGTCGTAAGGTCAGCACAGCCCCGTCGGCCAGGAGTCCAGCGGTCATCAGTCCTGCGTCTTGTGCTTCACAGCAGCGTCGTGGGATGCCGCAACCGAATGCACCTGTGCAGCCGCGCTCAACCTAATCGGCGAGGGAGCGCTCAAAAAAGAGAACCAGAAACGGTGCAGGCAGCCTCTACGGACATATACATCCGAGGGTATGCGTTTTTCTTTTCAACACACCCGAGGGTGTGATGTTTCCAGCAGGGTGCAGTACAGGGCATGGTGGGCGATGAATAAGAGCAGACGGGCCCAAAGGGCTGACGATGCGAGCACGACGTGAACCTGCGTACACGACAATGCACACGCAGCCGAAGCAACGATAGCCGCTGATGCACCAAAGTACGGTTGGCGCATTTGGCTAGATTGCCTTTGCTCGGTGCGACAAGGTGATTAACGGCTGCGGCGGTTGGTTCGTTCTGCGGCGTGGCCCCTTCATGGGCAAACGCTCTTGCACCGGAGAAGGTAGGATTGTATGTGTTGCTGGTATGTATTGAATTTCGCCGAGCGAAAGTGAGGCGGATGGGCGCGTGTGTGCCTGGAGGAATCGAAGGAGTGGGCCGCGGGGATGACGTTGGTTTGCCCCGTGGGACGGCACGGCATGAGGTGAGGCCCCCTCCCGGGGCACGCACGCTCTTAAGACTGCCGTGCAGGGTTACGCACTACTGTGGCTCCGAAGCTGCAATGTACTGATAGGTCTCTGTACTGCTACTGATACTGACTGTGTTGACTGTGATGGGACAAGCATTGGGGTTGTATGTAAGGGCTGGTGGAGTGCTCGGGGCCCTGACCTCGTACTTGCCAGGACGCTTGACTACGCGTGCTACCAAGCAACTTCCTGACTGTATGTCAAGGTGCCCGGCGGCTGAGGACCCGAAAGGCCCGTTCTCCTACGTTTAATATGTGACCGTCGCCGCGCCCAAGGCGGAAGATAGAGCGTCAGCGGAAGAGAACCCTTCAGAGAACGTTCGCTTGGAGCAAAGCTCACGGTTAAGCGGTTATATGTGGCACGGCCCTGAAGTGTATGCCACCATTTACCGGTTCTCTCACATGTGGCGTACGTACGTGCGTGGCGCCATACTATTCACAGCACACAGCTTGATACTCCAACCGCCTGGTACGTAAAATACGCTGCTTGTCAAAAGGCTGTTGAGCGCGCGCGGCTGGCATTCGCACAGCAGCAGAAACGAGCGACAATGAAGTATAGATAGGCACACGACTGGGCTATCACAAACGACTGTCCTTGCTCGCAGCGAGCCGCACGTGGAGAGTACACAGTGCAAGCCCCACATGAGACAGCGGGCAGCGCATCGTTGTGAAGGGCCCAGCAAGTCGTAAGACAACACTGTTGCAGATACAATCTCGCTCAAGCGCAACGTGCCCTGCCGTAGCTGCCGACAAGTGAAGCAGGCCCAAGAAATACAATAGGCGAATGTATGCGAGACTGAATGCAGTTGGACGGTCGCTCTGAGGATGCGTGCGTACCACCAAAGATTTGGCAACAACGCATGAAGTACGGCAAAACCGTGTGTCAGGCACACAGCGCAGTATCTTCCAAAAGAGACAGTATATCCAGCCATGTGCGCGAATAACCGCACGCTGCGCACAACATACAATTATTACTATCAAGATTTACGGATTATGGTCAGCAAATGCAGTGCTGAAAGATGGATGGGAGTTGTTTGTGTGCGGGTGGCGAGTACGTGACAGCAGGCAGGTAGGCAAGCAAGCAACTGACAAAAACACAGTTTCCTCTCCGGAGCGGCATGTCTGCTGGTAACCTCTCAAATAGACACGATCTCGCTCATGGCGCAATGTGAGTTGATCTAGGCGCGCCTCTTGAGCAACGCCTCGGTGTTGCGGCCGAGCAGCAGTGCGGTCAGGCCCAGGGGCGCCGCCATCCCGGCGAGCACCGCCCAGTAGCCCACGTGGCCGCTGGTAGGGCTGGCTCCGCTCTCGGCCAGAGCCAGCCCGTGCGCCAGCCACTCGGCAGTTGCTGGGCCCACGATACAGTACAGGCCGTACACGGGCGCCAGGAGGGCCTCGTAGATGTACGGCAAGTGCGTCACCATCCAGGCGGGCGCCACGGAATCCAGGATCCAGTCCGAGTGCGGGGAGGCCACCACGCCGTCCACGATCAGGTCGGCGCCCTGCGCAGTGCGTGACGGGTGTACCGGAATGCATGGGGTGTGAGGGCACGGCGTGTAGGTGGCATCAGCTGTAAGTCGTGCATGCAGGATCCGAGCGATAGGAGGTAAGTCGCAAGAGATTTGATTCCTGAGATGCCATACAAATCTGAACGGAGCGGTGGCTGGACACAGGAAAAGGCGCAACCAGCGGCTTCTCGGGAGGAGCGCCATCCAGCATCATCACCATCAGGCAGCGGGTTGTGCAAACGATTAACCAAGGAAGAATGAATGCTGGCTCCGTATGGGACAGCGCGGACCGAGGATTTATCAACACACAGTACAGCGTGCAGTATCGTATCGCCAGGCAAGACAGCACCCATACTCGCATCGCAGGCGAGGTATGCGGACAAAGGGGCTACATACCCGGACATACGGATTGAATGCGCCATGGGAGGTCAGAACCTCCACGCTCTCAACCGCCTCGAAGGCGGGGGAGGGGTCGGCGGTGAGGACCACGTCGCCCATGCGCACGTCGCCGGCGCGCCTGCGGCAAACGAGCGAGGGTGTCAGACAGGAAGGCGGGACAGAGAAGTCATGAGGCCGCAGTCGGTGCGGAGCTTGGGCTGACAAGCTGTGTGCGAGGCATTCAGCGCATCTGCATGCGGCAGCTACCGCGCGCTCCTGACTGGGGCTTGCACGTATGAGACGGGCAGATGCCACACCTGAGATACCTTTGCCTCGGTGCAAGTACGGCACAAAGCCCCAATGCTGCTGAACGAATGAAGCCCTTCCCGCTGCCACAACGCACGCAATATAAAATGACATATTGCGGATATATACAGGATACAGAGGAGGCCAAGGCGACGCGGGCGTCATAGATATCCGATGCAAGCCCGCCCGCCCCATGCATGCCACCACGGAATGAAGGCACAAGCACTCATATCAGCCCACCTGTTCCGCATAACGGCGGCGCCCTGCGCCAGCTGCTCCGCGGTGCATCCCTCCACGCACACGGGCACGAAGTGGCCCGGAGTGGCGGCAAGAGTGCGGCCGGAGGCCGTGCCAATGTGCACATAGCGCAGAGCACCGGCCGCCTCACGGTGGCCAAACAGGTACACGGCCTTGTACGACACAGCACCCGTTGACCGGTCGACGCTGCGCACCAGGTCGCCGTACTGCAGCTCGTCCATGCGTACGGCATCGGCACGGCCCAGCACGCGCACGGTCGCATCAGCGGGGAAGCAGTGCATGCCGTGCGGCACATGGCACTCACAGCCCTCAAGCACATAACCGGCATGGCACTCCTGGCAGCAGTGCTGCTCGCCACCATTCTCCAGCACCAGAGGCTCCGCATGAACCAGGCAGCGGTCCAGGAAGTCAGCAGAGGTAAGAAGGCTGCGGCGGTATGCAGTCTGGTACTGATCAGGCATCGTCGAGTTGTCGTAGTACGCTGCACAGTTCGAGCTGGCGACTGTGCAGAAGACGTAGAAATCAGCACCGTAGTCAGTCTTGATAAAGGCCGTGATCTCCTTGGCGTCCTCCTTGCCGCACCCACTGGCTTCAATAAACTTGATCGCGATCAGGCCGTCAGCACTGTTGAGATGCAAGCTGACCGGGGCCTTCATGAGCACGTCACGGACGCCCGCGCCGATGAGGTTACAGCCGTCGAGGACGATAGAGATGGAGAAGTTGGCGAAGAACACGAGTTTTTGCTCGGTAGTGCTGATGAGGCGCCGGCGGCCCGTGATGGGGGAGGTGGCGTTGACGGCCCGCTGCTGTTGTGCGGCGGCGATGTCAGCTAGTTTCTCGGCGTACAGAGGTGTAATGTCCATGATGGGTGCGCCCGTGATCGCTGCGTTGCCGTCCTGAAGGAGATAGGAAAAGAAGGGACATGGGCAATGAGGGGTTCGGTGTGGTAGATGTGGTAGGTTCAGGTGTGGATGGAACTAGATGCGTATCATGATGCGGATAGAGTTGTGCATGAAGAGCACACATACTGGGGTGCCTCTGTTAGCATGACCGTAAAGGGAGCAGTGCGCCATGACGTATCGTAAGGAAACGAACATAAGGCAGCCACGCGTGCGTACATGTACGACAGCATGTACAACGTACGAATTGTATGGGGACTATTATGTAAGCAGGGGGGGGCTTGTCTAGCTGCTGCATGCGCAGGCTGCCGCCAGCGACAGAACAGTCAGTGGCCCGCCCCGGCCAGCAGCGCCAGTATGTACACATACATCGTGCGGACAAGCCGGCGGGGAATGGGAGAGAGGCATGGCGCGGGCGCAAACGCGGGCTGTGTGTATATGTGTGCGCCCCCGCCTGCCCGCAAGCACGCATGCATTGCATGCATGGGGATGCATGGGGATGGATGGGCATCCTGCTGCTGTCGCACGCAAGCTGTGTTAGTTACGGGAGCATGCACGCAGAGCTGCGCTACCGTGCTGACGGCGGCGGCCGGCGATGAGGCAGCAGGGTGCCGCCATGCACGGCCATTGACAATAAAGGCCCGCATGCCTGCTGCAGCTAGCCACCGCATGAGCTAGCACTTGCTCCTTGCCTTGGTGGTCATGAGCTGGTAGGTGGTCGTGCTGTACTGGGTCATCTGCGGGTGGGTGGAGGCACACATGGACAGAGCACGTCGGCGAGCTTGGAACTGAGTGGAACAAGGTAGCACATACACACGTCATCATAATGATGAATGGGATCTGAGATGAGACAGCAGCTGGTTGGAAGCGGGTGCACCGACCATCCCAGGTTCCCAGCAGCCTGCTGGATGGCTGACCGGGTAGTACGCTGCTCTATCGATCGACTGTTTGAGTTTGCATGCATGCACGCATGCCCAGCTTATTAGCCCGTTTCGATCCTCCTCCCTTGAGCAATCCCAACTTCTGCTGGCAAGCAACGCCGCCGGTCCCCGGTACGCAAGATAGATAGGAGCATAATCAAGTGCGCACGCTGGTTACTTCGTACGTTCCGTACATGCTGCCCTCAACGCAAGGCGGGTTCAGCGGCAGGCAGGGGCAGACTGTCTGTCTTGCTTATCATAGCGCCCATTTGTACGCCCGCCCGATCAAGGTGCGCCGATGGAATGGACGATTAGAGAGGGTTACCGGCTGCATGCTTGGCCAACATACGAAATCGTGCAACGTACTGCAGGGCGTGAGCCATATATACCGTGCGCGGTCGCCGGGGTCACCTTGGGAGCCTGCGCTATGGAAGGCGTGCACGCAGTCCACGCACACACCTTTGTCTCCTTGGACAGTTGGACGATGGCCCAGGTGATTCCGGTGAGCGCCCCGATGAGGACGATGACCACGATGAACAGCCCGATCGCGACAAACTTGTACACGCGCTGGAGGGCCTGCTCCTTGACCAGATCGTCCACCACAGCGGCCACCTCAGACGCGTCAATGATGCCGTCCTGCGCGCGGTGGAGTGAGGGCAGGAGCGAGCGGAGAGTAATCAAGCAAGGGTGCGGCAGCGGCACGGCAGCAGGCGGTTCGCTCGGATAGATCAGGTAGAACAGTAAGGCAAACGCGCAGAAAGTAGCGGCGGCGCACATACATGCAGGGTAGGCGGCGTGGTAAAGCGTGCGGCGGAAAGATGGGCATGCGCGCGCAGGCAGTCGGGCACAGGCGACAGTGCGTGAAGCACAGTAACACAGTTGAGCTATGCTCTTCACAGCAAACGCGCAGGTGGCTTGTCTCATGACCCGCCCGGCCCCAGGCGGCGGGCCGACGCGCCGTACTCTTCCGCCGGCGGCAGCAGTAGTCCTGCGCGCCCGCCCGCCCTTTGCCACTTGCCTTGTTGACATCAAGCCTCTCGAGCTTGTCGGTAAACCTGTTTGAGGTGGTCTTGAGGCTGCTGAGGGCTGCAGTGACAGGGTGCGGAAGAAAAGAAGGCGATTGGTGGTCGGGCGGCAGTGAGCGGCGAGCGAGCAGCAGCTGGGACAGGGGGGCCCTGAGGGGCTCGCTCGCCCGCCCGGGAACGAACGAATGAAGCGCCCCGAGAGAAGCGCCCCGAGACTGCGCGGCCAGAGACTGCACTGACAACATTGCCCCAGTCTTGTTCTAGCGCAGTAATGAAGGGCTGTTAATATGCAAGGCGTCGTAGGCGTCAACAACAAGACTGCTGCTGCAACGCGTGCACATGGATCAGACGAGCGATCAGCCCGCCGCGCAGCTGGCCTGCTATTGGAACTCCGATGGAGCCTATCATAAATCACTGGCCGGTGCATGGAAAACCGAGCCTGGGCGTCCACACGTCCAAAGTGTAAGAACATGCACCGACGGTTTCGCTGCCCTCAGACCCTTGCAAGCAACGCATGCATGGCTGGTTTCCTATCCCGCGCCTTATGCTAGCAGCAACCGACTTACCAATTCCCAGGCGGGACGGCGTGCTTCGCTCCTTGTAGACAGGGTTCGCACTCGTCCGCTCACGGCCCGCCGCCGTCGGCTCGGGATTATTGTGGCTGACCTCCATGACTGCCACCTCACGAGCGACGATACACCTCGCTCAAGAGCGAATCGAGCTAATCAGCTACTTGGGCTTTTTGGGCAGGCAGCAGCAAGCAGGAGCAAACTATAGCGGGAGCACGAGCCCCCAGCCAGTTTTAAGTACATAGCCGGAGGACTGGACGAAGCGCTTTATATCACTCCTGGTGCCTAACGACTACTCCCAGTCAAGCAACCGCCATACGGACGCGACGACCGTCAACTCTTACGAGGGCCTAAAAACAGCGCGTATCCAACACAATTACAGGTACCTGACCTATGGGTGCTGCGGCCACGGTTTACGAAAAACCTTTTGGGAGTGGTCCGTCCAGCGGTCAGTAGAGGATAAGCTCATCTATTGATGAATAAAAGCTGTGACGAAGGTACCAGCCGAGAAGCTATCACGCTTTTGGTCACTCTTTCGAACCGAGAGTTTCGGCCTTCGCTCCTGCGTGCCTGACCAAACTTTATTTTCTTCTTTAACCGTGGCCGTAGCACAAGTAGATAAGATACCCTGGGCATTTGCTTGAGAAGCGCTTGTGTGGACGGAGTTTTGGTCGTCGTTACGACGTTTGTTTTCTGCTGCTGAGGCTAGGCCCTCTGGCAGTCCTACCCCCCGTAACCCCTCTCCCCCCCAATAAACCCCAGTCGGGTACAAGAAGAGGGGTAACAGCGAAGATTGGTAATCGAGCTGAGCGTGCGGGGTCTGTAACTGCTCGGTTTGGTTACAGGTCGATCGGGGGTTATTACTTACCCACCACAGATGTTACAGATGTTACAGATGTTACAGGTACCCGTCAAAGCCGGTGTTACTTATCCACCAGCTCGGAAATGGCCCCTGTTGGTCTCTACCCTCTGTTCAGGTACCCCCCTGTAGCCTCGCTACCCCATACATCCGCTAGATTTCGCGTTCAGCCAGCCAGCTTCCGCAGGCAGGCAGCAATCACCCAGCACAGCCACGTCATCAAGTGACAGTTAGCTGTCTTTTACCGTTCGGTTACGTTCCTATTCACACCAGGGCCCGTCTGCTCGTATACCTCGCCCGCCATGCCCTGTACTCGGCGCCCTGCTGCTGGAAACATCACATACACCCTCGGGTGTGTATGTCCGTAGAGGCTGCCTTCCCCGTTTCTGGTTCTCTTGTTTACTAGACTCGTCGTATGTACACGCTCTGCATACATGCATCCCGCCGTATTGGCTGTATCCCCGTAGATAGCCCCAATGAACCACAACCCCAGTTCTGGTGCAAGTTTGAAAGCGCTCATCTGCCGTAAACCGCATCAGCAGCACATATACAATTGCGTGCTACGGCGTCTCTTCCACGTCGTTGCTTCCCAAAAAAAGTAGGGCGGCTGCAGCAGGTGCACCCCGGCGATCGAGCAGCTGCACTGGTGGCTCTGCATTTACATGGACATGTATTATAGGCTTAGGCCTGAAGGGGCGTAGCCCCGAAAGGGCTAAGCGCTGTTCTGTACGGAAGCTGTACATACGGCTGTCCCGAACTAAGCGCTGAGCGCTCTCCCTGTTCGGCATTCTGCCTTCACAGTGAGAGCTTGCTCCGTTCGCGAGCTGACTCACTACCCTCCCTTGCTGCCGAGCCTCCCGGCTCGCGCCCCACCCGTTCGCAGCCGCATCATCCCGACCGTGGGCGGAGTGGCGCCCGGCCGCCTGGCGCCCCTGCGGACGAAGTTGGACGGGGCGGGCGTTGTCGGGGGGCTTGGGGTGCGAGGGGCGCGCCCAGGCGGACGGCCGAATGGTCCCCGTCTGGTGTCGCCGCCCGAGTTGGGTCGGGCCCGAGGGGATTAGCTCCCGGGCCGGGTCAGGGGGTTGTGTGGCTGGTTGCTTGCGAGCGCACGCGCGGGGGCTGCCGGAGGGTTTTTTGGGTTCGGCCCCGGTGTCCCGGTTTTTACCTCCGGCGTCCGCCCTCGTGCGTTTCTTTCGTTCTGGGAACAGGGGTTTCGGGGGGCCGCTTATCTTTCTTCGTGCGGCCCCGTTTGTGCGCCGGTTTTTGATTGCGGCCCTTTTTTGGTTGGGGTGTTCGGCCGTTCGTTTTCGCCGGTCGTTGTTGGCCGGCCCGTTTGGTGGCCGTGGTTCGCGCCTCACGTGGCGTGGTGTGGCGCCGGCGGGGCCCGCCCGTGTCGGGGGTCCCGCGCGGGGTTAGTTGGTCGGTTCGGTTGGCGCTGCCCGCCGGCGCCGCTGGGGTTTTTGGCTGCCGCTGTGCTCGCTGCGCTCTGTGCTCTCTCCTGCTGTGTAAAGGTCCTCGTCCAAACGGTTATTAGGTTTGATTAGTTTGACTTGATGCTAATAATTGTCCAACATGTTATTTTGAAAGTAGAGGGCTCCACTCGGAGTTAAAAATGGGGTTTGCGGCACCGTGTTTCGCGAGGACTGTCGTACGGGTTTGTGGCGGCACGGCGTGCCTTTGTCTAGGCACGACTATCAGGGCCGCCCGTCTTGTCTTAGCGCTCGCCTTGTGGTTGTAGGCTGGTCCAGCGAGCCGGCAGTCACATCTTGGTGGCTTGCTTTTGTTTCCTCCCACCCGCCCTGTCTTTTTGGGTGCGGTGCTTCCGCTCCCCGGGGGTGTTGCTGACTGAGGGCATGCGCGCTCTCGGTCAGACCTAGTTACAGCGAGGCAGGCCGGCGCGCAGCATCGCAGTTGCTGAGAGTAGCGCGGCCAGGATTGCATCACTTGAGCCTCGCTGCCTTCCCCCGACTATAAGTTGCATCCTGGGGGGGCGAAGCATTAACGTACGAGGTTTTAATCCTGCGTTTGGTCCTTGTCTCCTGGCCCGCACGCATCCGCAGCCGATCACGGCTAGCT
>LSYV01000013.1:108622-129190 GCA_001584585.1 Gonium pectorale | reverse complement strand
GCTGGGCGCTGATCATGCAGGACTACAACTTCGACATTGTGCACCGCCCTGGCGTGCTGCACCACAACGCCGATGCCCTGAGTCGGTCCCCCGTTGCCTCCAACCATGACGGCACTGGCGCCCGCCTTGAGGAGGACTCTGACCCACGCACCCCAGTGCCTCGGCTCGTGACGTCACTGCCCGGGGCACCCGGGGCCACTGTGCTCGCCCTCATGTCATCGGGGCAAGCGCTTGCTGCATCAGCGCGGGCTCAGGTCTCCGTGCTTGCAGCCCTGTCGGGCGTAGGCAAGTCACCCTCTGCGGAGGACCCTGTCACCCTCAGCGGAGGAGCTGCTTGGTGGCGGTAACGGGTTGGCGACGGATCCCACGGACCGCCCGCCCGACCCTGCCCTGACAGCCGCTGGGCAACAAGTTCGAGAACTCAACGTCACCTCCAACCGCAATGTCCGTGAGTTGGCACGGTCCCTGCGCGCCACCGCGCTTGAGTCGCCGCGGCCCCGTCTCGTCGATGAGACTGTCACGGTGATGCTAGACACCTCGCTGGTGTCTCACCACTTCCTAGAGCAGGCCCACACGCAGGGTCTAGTCATGGTGGAGTGCGGCACCTCCGCCGCGACTGCGCTCGAGGCCGCCCTCCGGGCTGGCTGGCGCATTCGCCGCTGCATGACTAGTTGGTGACTAGTTGGTGTGCCGACCACCGAGCACCCCAGGCTCAAGCGCCGCCTCAGCTGGCTCCGGGCGTCTTATCCTCAACAGCTCAAGGGCCGTGCCATCGACATGCCCTGGGGCCCGCTGCCAGCTGACGAGCCCGTCATGGCAGATCACCTAGTGGCGACAAGCGCCCGCGAACCACTACAGTGGCTTGTAGTCGGCAATCTGGACGCGATGGGTGCAACTCCTGAACGGGCAATCCAGCTCATAGGCGCTCTCCAGAGCCTGCAACCCCGCCTCCCGCCTGGCTTGCTGCTTACCTCGGCTGACTTGCCGGACTCTGAGGAACGCTTTGGGGGGAGCTTCACCGTCGACCAGGCATGCCTCGGCTGCTCGCAGCACCGCCTGCTGCGTTGCTGGACCAACCTTGGAGGCGCGACGCACCTCCAACGAGTCACACACCACGCCACCTGGGCGACACTTTCTAAGCCCGCTGCTGACGCCCTCCCAGGCCGAGTTCTGCCCGTAGCGGGGAAAAAAAAACCACGGGCACCGCCCTACCTGGCTGCGGACGTCCCTGGGCGCCCGGTGGTCATGCTTCCGCCAGGCGACCTCCGGTCCCTGGCACTACCCTCCCTTCAGTCGGAGCTACCCTCACGGCTATCAGCCCCTGAAGTGGCTGCCGTGCTAGATGTCGACGCGGCCTCCATCATCGCCCCTGGGCCCTCAGCCGGAGGTCATGATGATGCGGCGATCGGCGCCCTGTTCGACGATGCATGTCAACACCCCCGCCGTCGAGCGCATCTTCTCTGCCGCGCAGGCGCTGCAGCGTGCCTTCGTCACTCCTCACCACATGGCCCGGCTCTCACCGAAGCCAGCCCCGACTCATCAGCTTGGGGGGGGAGCCCGGAAGAGTACCTAGCCCGCGAATCGCCGGCTGCCTTCGTCACGGTTGCGCTGCAGCACAACTAACCAATGCGACATGAGCTGGCACACCTCCCTGGTTGCCAAGGTCGCCGATGCCCAGGAGCAGGCGCAAGGGGTAAGCTGTGACCCCTGGGACGACCAACCGTTGCTGCACTACCTAATGCATGGCCACAGCCCCTCGGGCGTGGCAGGTGAGGCAGCCCATCGGGTCGTCCACCGTGCAACTAACTACCGCTTTGATGGACTGTCGCAGCGCCTCTACCGCCTCATGCCCAACGGTACCACACGCGAGGTGCCATCACCAGAGCGGCGGCAGTCCCTCATCGAAGAGGCGCATCACCGCCTTGGGCACTGGGGTGCCCGCCACACCCTCGGGCTGCTGCAGAACGGCCACTGGTGGCAGGGGATGTCCCGTGATGTGGAGTACGTGGTCAACCGCTGCACCCTCTGTGATCGAGCCAACAGCAGCGGCAACGTGGTGCCGTCTCAACTCCACTCGCTGCGGGGCCCGTTCCACCGCTGGCACGTAGACCTGGCTGGGGACCTGACACCCACGCCCGAGGGCTACCGCTATGTGCTGGTTTGCGTGGAGGCCTAGACCAAGCACGTTGAGATGATCCCGCTGCGCACCAAGGGCTCGCAGGAGGTGGCTAACGCCTTCCTGTCAAACGTGCTGGCCCGCTTCTCGGCGCCGGCTGAGGTCGTCAGCGACGGTGGCACTGAGTTTCAAGGCGCCTTCGCCGCCCTGCTCGAGCAGAGCTTCATTGATCACCGTGTCACCTCGCCGAACCATCCTCAGGCGAACGGTGCGGCTGAGCGTGTCGTCCAAATCTGCAACCGTGCCCTGCGCAAGTACTGTGCCGAGCAGGGAACCACTGCGGCCTGGGTCGACTACCTGCCATGGATCCTGCTGGGCTACCGCTGCTCGGCTCAGGCGTCCACCGGCAAGTCACCTTTCGAGCTCATGTACGGCGCCCCACCTATGGTGCCCGTAGGGACCCGACACGTCTTTGAGGCGCCCCTCAACCCGGACCAGGAACCCCACCAAGCGGATCAGCTGCTGCGGCTGCGCGCAGATGCCGTCCAGCGGGCGGCACCCGCCGTCGGCAGCAACCTGCTCATCGCGCAGCACCGTGACCAACACCGCTTCCCGTGTGCGCGCTGGCGGCTACAAACCCCGCTTCATCAACTTCACGGTGGGCGACTACGTCTACGTCATGCTGCGCAACCGGAACAACACGCTGCAGCTGCCTGCGCGTGAGACCATCCTGCGTATTGTGGACGTAAGTGATGCTGGTGTGGCTACCGTGATTGGGCGGGATGGCACTGCGCGCAAGGAACATGTCAGCAACCTGGTGCCCTGCCACCTCCAAGACATAGACCCAATCGTTGACCCCCGCATCGCGATCCCGCCGCTCGACCTGGCGTGTGAGGTCTGCGCCTTCCCGGGTGACAGCCGCAACATGCTGCTCTGTGATGGCTGCGGCACGGGCTGGCACCTACACTGCCTGACGCCGCCGCTTAAGCGCGTGCCAGGTGGCACCTGGACGTGCCCTGACTGCCACGCCGCGGGTGTCACGCCTCAGGCAGTAGAAACACGTGCCGTGCCGGCCCCGAGGCCGCCACCGGCACCCAAGGAGCCTAAGGCGCCCTCCGCTAAGACCCTACGGGCAGTGGAGGGCCTGGATAATGCGCCCTGCCTACGGCGGGCCAGGGATGCCGCCAAGGGCGCCATGATTGAGCTGCACGGCACCCTGCATCACCTGGGACCTGAATCGCGACCTCACTATCTTGAGGCGCGCTATACCAATGGCACTATGGAGCGCCTCTCGCTCAAGGGCGCCCGTGCCGTGGCCCAGGCTGCCGGCCAACGCACTAACGCCCTTAGTGCGCCAGGCATGGCAAACATCCCCGACATCTGGGACTACAGATTCCCCAGTGCCCGCGGCGCTGCCCTCCTCAACCTGGGCTGCCCTGCGGAGCTTGCTGCTGTCTTTCCCGACCGTCCGAGTCACACCTCGACGGCAGGGCCCGCACCCACGGCCGCAGCCCTAGATCTACTGCTGGATCACCTCGACGCCAATCGCTCGGTCTCCATCCTTGACCCTTGCGCTGGCGGTGGCGCCCTGGCAAGCCTGCTCGACGAACGCAGCTACCAGGTGTGCGCCAACGAGGTTGCGCAGAGCCAGTCTTCGGCTTGGCCGCGCCTTGATCCGCTGCAACCGGGGACCTACCGCCGCCTCGCCGCCAATGGCGAGAGCTGGCACGTCATCTCATCAGCCATGGTATCTTCGTTCGTCCGAACGAACGGATGGCCGTTTTGGTGGTTTTGGACGAACGCACAGGACCCCCGTTCGGTGGTGTGAACGAACGGCAGGGCCCTTTTAGCAGGACCCCGCTATGGGCTGAACGAAAGATCCCGCCCGCGGGGCGGGTTCCACCGAAAGATCGGTGGGGTTTTTTGTGACCGTTCGTTCAGCGAACGAACGCCTGGCAGGGAAGATAACAAGGCTGCATCTCATCACCGCATTCTGATATTCTCCCGTTCTGGCTGCCGCTGGTCATCGCTCTGGTGCCGGTGGTTGCTTGTTTCGCACCACGCGAGCTATCTAATCGTGGCCCCGCCAAAAGCGTGGGTCGCCCTTCTGAACCAGCTCGCGGACGCGGAGCGCCTGATCGTCATCACGGGCGCACCGGTTGGGTTTCCCGGCGGCAAGTCGGGCGCCTGGCTGGTCGTGTTCCGGGACAGCGCCCTTAGGGCCGAACGAACTAGTCCGCGGAGTGGGGAAGGGAAGGGCGGGACACTGGGTGCATGTCTAGGGGCAACGGGCCTCCCATCTGGGGGGGTATCTTGGGCTGCGCACGGGTGGGGAGCAGGTGGCTAATAAACATGGGGGTCCGGTCAAGAACCGGTGCCACTGGGCTGCGCGAGGGAATAGGGCTGTGGCCTTTGAGTGCGGCATGTGAGGCGCTCAGGGATAGGTCGCACGCATGGTTTATTCGAGGCAAGCAGACTCATTGGCTGGCTTTCGGCACACCACCGCTCATAGGTGTGCAGTTTCGGCTGCTGGAGGCAGACCCTGGTGCTTTGAGGCATCGTGCATGGTGCTTGCAGGCGCGCGCTGCAGTTGTGGCGGCGCTGGGCGGGGATCATGGGGTGTGGCGCCAAACACGGGGTGTGCGCTAGGCACGCGCCACGGGACTGCGCTATGGGTCTTTGGGGTGCGGCGCTTAAGGAAAAAAAGGGATACCACTGGAGTATGCGCCGCGGGACTGTGGACGCGGATACGCCGCTGCAGGCTAACTGCCGTTGTTTGAAGCATTGCTAGCCAATCGTACCAGTCTGATGGTATGACGATTTTCGGCTCTTTGTAAGCGCTGAGTCGCGTGTGATGTAGGCCGTTGATGAGGCAATTCTTGGTTGGCCGTTAGTTGTGTGTGCCGTCCTTGTCGGCTGCTTTCATCGCCGAGGGGGGGAGTTGCGTGCTGCCGGTCACACACTGCCGTGCCTGCACTGTGTTGTGACACCCAGCCGCCCTGGTCCCAGCAGCGGGTCCATCCACCCCGAGCCGTGCTCCAGGCATCGGGCGTGAAGCGCCATCTGTGGCCGACCCGTCACGTTGGTGTACGCAAGCCAGTGTTCCTCTCCCCTGTTGCATGCCAGTTAGTTGCGCCGCCGCCGTTGGCTGCTGGCCAGCGAGTGCCCCGCCGCCAGCGGGTTGCTCGTCGCCAGGCTGACGGCGCCAGCGTCCACTAGCTGCGGCTCGAGGCCACGCCAACTCCGTCCACACAAGCGCGTCTCAAGAACAGTTCCCAGGGCGTCTTATATACTGGTGCTGCGGCCACGGTTATTAACGAAGAAACGTTTGGTCAGGCAGGAGTGAAAGGTAGGGCCGAAACTCTCGCTCGGTTCGAAAGAGTGACCAAAAGCGTTATAGCTTCTTGGCTGGTGCACCTTCGTCACAGCTTTTATGCATCAATAGATGAGCTTATCCTCTGCTGACCGCTGGACGGAAACCTTGGCTGAAGTAATGGCGAGCTGGTATTGCAGTCCGACCTGCTGTCGCTCGCTCGCACTCCAGCCAGCCATGCCAAAGGTTTCTTCGTAAACCGTGGCCGCAGCACGCGTAGGTCAGGTACCCATGGAATTGTGTTTGATATGCGCTGCTGCTTTTAGGCCCTCGCTCTCTAGAGTTGACGGTCGTCGCGTCCGCCGTTTGCTTGGCGGTTGACTGGGAGGAGTTAGGCACCAAGAGTGATATAAAGCACTTCGTCCAGTCTGTTGACTATATACCTACAACTGGCTGCTGGGATCTCCTGGTCCTGCTGCTTACTTGTTGGTGCCTGCACAAGTCAAAGGCCCAAGTAGTCCAATAACTATATTCGCTCTTGAGCGCGGCGTATCTATCGTTGTGAGGGAAAGTTTGCAGTCATGGAGGTCAGCCACAATCCCGAGCCGACGGCGGCGGGCCGTGAGCGGACGAGTGCGAACCCTGTCTACAAGGAGCGGAGCACGCCGTCCCGCCTGGGCATTGGTAAGTCGGCTACTGCTAGCATGCGGCGTGGTATGCATGCGTTGCAAGGGTCTGCGGGCAGCGAAACCATCGGTGCATGTTCTTACACTTTGGACGTGTGGACGCCCAGGCTCGGTTTTCCATGCGCCCGCCAGCGCTTCATGTTAGGCTCCATCGGAGTCCCAATAGCAGGCCAGCTGCGCGGCGGGTTGATCGCTCGTCTGATCCATGCATGCATACATGTGCACGCGTTGCAGCAGCAGCAGCAGCAGTAGTCTTGTTGTTGACGCCTACGACGCCTTGCATGTTAACAGCCCTTCATTACTGCGCTAGAACAAGACCAGGGCAATGTTGTCAGTGCAGTCTCTGGCCGCGACCTTACTTCGTTCATTCGTTCCCGAGCGGGCGAGCGAGCCCCTCAGCATGCAGGGCCCCCCTGTCCCAGCAGCTGCTCGCTCGCCGCTCACCGCCGCCCGACCACCAATCGCCTTCTTTTCTCCCTGTCTCGCTCCCTGTCACTGCAGCCCTCAGCAGCCTCAAGACCACGTCAAACAAGTTTACCGACAAGCTCGAGAGGCTTGACGTCAACAAGGCAAGTGGCAAAGGGCGGGCGGGCGGGCGCGCAGGATTACTGCTGCTGCTGTCGCCGGCGGAAGAGTACGGCGCGTCGGCCCGCCGCCGGGGCCGGGCGGGTCGTCAGACAAGCCACTTGCGCGATTGCTGTGAAGAGCATAGCGCAGCTGTGTTACTGTGCTTCATTCACTGCCCGACTGCCTGCGCGCGCATGTCCATCACGCTTTACCACACCGCCTACCATGTATGCATGTTTCTCTCTTTTTTCATGTGCGCCGCCACTAGCTTCTGCACGTTTTGCCCGACTGTTTTCCCTGATCCGAGCGAACCGCCTGCTGCCGTGCCGCTGCCGCACCCTTGCTTGATTATTCCCCGCTCGCTCCCGCCCTCACTCCACTGCAGGACGGCATCATTGACGCGTCCGAGGTGGCCGCTGTAGTGGACGATCTGGTCAAGGAGCAGGCCCTCCAGCGTGTGTACAAGTTCGTCGCGATCGGGCTGTTCATCGTGGTCATCGTCCTCATCGGGGCGCTCACCGGAATCACCTGGGCCATCGTCCAGCTGTCCAAGGAGACAAAGGTGCGTTGGCGGCTCGTACCCACCATAGAGCAGCGAACGAACGCCTGGTAGGGATGGAAGGCAGCAAGGCTGCCTGCTGCTGCAACCATGGATACCTGGGCATTCACAGCTCACGCACCACAATGTTGCCGATGTGGATGGGGCACAGACAACAAGTGAGCAAGGCGTAGTGATTGCAACCTGGGCCGGCAGGTGACACGCTGTCCCGTACGGCTGGTGTTAAATTCATATAAGAACGATGGTGATGGTGGCTGCGGCCAGAGGCATATGTAGAGCCCTCGCGGCAGGGCGAGGGCTCTACATACATAGGTATCGCCGCTACCTTGCACGTGCGTGCGTGGCCGCAGTCATGCCTATCTTCTGCTTTACAGCAGCCAGAATCCTCTTTGAATCGACCGCCGTACATCGTACATTGCGCTGTGCCGTACTCACGTGCTCTGTCCGCCGCCCGACCCCCCGCCTCCGTCCGCAGATGACCCAGTACAGCACGACCACCTACCAGCTCATGACCACCAAGGCAAGGAGCCAGCGCTCATTCGCTGCTGCACATACACATGCGTGATCTATCACATCAATCATCTGTCTCGGATCTGCGTTCCCTTCACGATGCGGTCCCCCCTTATCATCAGCGTGCTCGCACCCAATGCAGTCATCCGCCCCTGACGTTCGTTACATACGTGCACAGTAGCGCACGTGAGCGGTGAGCAAATAAATACTGCGCGGCATGTATGCACAACGATAGATCGCGTAGCGACCGCCGGCTGCTGCTGCCAGTAGACGCAGAAGGAGGCATACACCGGAAATATAAGAGAGATCGTATCGATGTCGACCCCGCATGCGTACGCCGGATAAGTTCGTGTCCAAGACCTGCAGCACATATACCCCAGCTTAGGACGGCTTGAGCGATGCCTGTCTAGACAGCGAGCTTCATTCAGCAGGATGCAGGGCCTCTTGATTGCTGGTGTGGACAAACCTTCACTCAGCTTCACCACAGTCGCCCCGCCTAACCCTAGCACTATGCCGTGCTGCCTTCAGTAGTCCTCCCCCTACTTATTACCATAACCGTGCTGCCCTGGCACCAAGAACCATCTCAAGTCCATAGCACGCAGGCGTCCCAATCAATGCGTGCGCCCGGCAAAGGGTATGCATATACCCCACGTACATCCTTGTGCGTGCGTGATGGTCAACCGTACGGTACGTCGCCACGTTCCCAACTAGCCTCCCCATTACTGCCCTTGTCCATTTCCCTTGCCATCAGGGAGGCAACGCAGCAATCATGGGCGGACCCACCATGGATTTGACAGGCATATATTACAAAATGCTCGCTGAATACAACTCCTTGGAGGAGCAGCAGGCCGCCAACCTCACCTCCCCTGTCACCGGCCGCCGGCGCCTCATTGGCGCCGATGAGACCCAGATACTGTTCTATGCCAACGCCCCGCTTTATATCGCCCTAGATACGTGCAAACTGCTCGACGCGGGCGTCCATGAACTGCTTATGAAGACCGTCGTCGACATGAACATCGGTGAGGCCGATGGTCTGATCTCGATCAACATTATTGAAAACAGCGGGTGCGGCAAGAAGGACGCCAAGGAAATCACGTTTTACTTCAAGACCGACTACGGTGCTGACTTCTATGTCTTCTGCACGGTTGTAAACGAAACCTGCACCGTGTACTATGACAACTCGACGATGCCTGACGAGTACCAGAGCTTCTACCGCCGCCGCCTTCTGACCGCTGCTGACTTCCACGACCGCTGCCTGGTTCATGCGGAGCCTCTGATGCTGGAGAATGGTGGCGAGCAGCACTGCTGCCAGCAGTGCCGTGACGGTTATGTGCTTGAGGGCTGTGAATGCCATGTGCCGCACGGCATGCACTGCTTCCCAGCTGATGCGACCGTGCGCGTGCTGGGCCGTGCCGATGCCGTACGCATGGACGAGCTACAGTACGGCGACCTGGTGCGCTGTGTCGACCGGTCAACGGGTGCTGTATCGTACAAGGCCGTGTACCTGTTCGGCCACCGTGAGGCGGCCGGTGCTCTGCGCTATGTGCACATTGGCACGGCCTCCGGCCGCACTCTTGCCGCCACTCCGGGCCACTTCGTGCCCGTGTGCGTGGAGGGATGCACCGCGGAGCAGCTGGCGCAGGGCGCCGCCGTTATGCGGAACAGGTGGGCGGAGTGCTTGTGCCTTCCGTACGTGGTGGCGTGCATTGGGCGGGCGGGCTTGCATCGGATATCTATGACGCCCGCGTCGCCTCGCTCAAACTCTGTAGCCTCCCTATGGCATTCGTTCTGAGTTGCGTGCGTTGTGGCGGCGGGAAGGGCTTCATTCGTTCAGCAGCATTGGGGCCCTCACCATACGCCACTGAGGCAAAGGTATCGCAGGTGTGGCATCTGCCCGTCTCATACGTGCAAGCCCCAGTCAGGAGCGCGCGGTAGTCCTCACATGCAGACTCTCCGAATGCCTCGCTCGCAGCAGGTTGCTTGTCAGCCACAGTTCTATCTAACCCAACCGCGACCCCGTGACTTCTCCGTCCCGCCATCCTGTCCGACACCCTCACTCGTTTGCCGCAGGCGCGCCGGCGACGTGCGCGTGGGCGACGTGGTCCTCACCGCTGACCCCTCCCCCGCCTTCGAGGCGGTTGAGAGCGTGGCGGTTCTGACCTCCCATGGCGCATTCAATCCATATGTCCGGGTATGTAGCCCCTTTGTCCGCATCCCTCGCCGCCTGCGATGCGAGTATGTGTGCTGTCTCGCTTGCCAGTACGATACCGCACGCTGAAATTCATTGTGTGCGGATGAATCCTCGGTCCGCGCTGTCCCGGACGGAGCGGGCATTCATTCTTCCTTGGTTTGCACAACGCGCTGCCTGATGGTTATGATGCTGGATGGCGCTCCGCCCGAGAGGCTGCTGGTTGCGCCTCTTCCTGTGTTCAGCCACCGCTCCGTTCAGATTTGTATGGCATCTCAGTGATCAAATCTCTTGCGACTTACCTCCTATCGCTCGGATCCTGCACGCACGACTTACAGCTGATGCCACCTACACGCCGTGCCCTCACACCCCATGCATACCGGTACACCCGTCACGCACTGCGCAGGGCGCCGACCTGATCGTGGACGGCGTGGTGGCCTCCCCGCACTCGGACTGGATCCTGGATTCCGTGGCGCCCGCCTGGATGGTGCCGTACTTGCCGTACATCTACGAGGCCCTCCTGGCGCCCGTGTACGGCCTGTACTGCATCGTGGGCCCAGCAACTGCCGAGTGGCTGGCTCACGGGCTGGCTCTGGCCGAGAGCGGAGCCAACCCTGCCAGCGGCCACGCGGGCTACTGGGCGGTGCTCGCCGGGATGGCGGCGCCCCTGGGCCTGACCGCGCTGCTGCTCGGCCGCAACACCGAGGCGTTGCTCAAGAGGCGGGCCTAGATAAACTCACATTGTGCCATGAGATCATGTCTATCTAAGGGGTTACCAGCATGCCTGCCGCCTCCCGCCCGGGAAACTGTGCTTGTGTGTCAGTGTGCTTGCCTGCCGCGTACATGCCATCTATCGTACAACAAACAGCTGCACCCGTCTTTCGACAACGCAATCATTACCCGTAAAACTTATGTCCTGCTGTGCGCAGCGTGCGGTTCTGGAATACTCGCGCGCATGGCTGGTGCCCTTGCACATCTTATGCTGCCTCTTTGGTAGGCACGCAGCACACTATGATCGCCGTACTTGGCACGTTGTTGCCAAACCTTCATAAATGTGCATCCTCAGAGCCGACGTCCAAGTGCATACTCGCATCCTCTTTATTTGTTTAGAATGCATGTTAATTCTTGGGCGTGGATCGCGTGTTGGCAGTGCGTTTGAGCGCACAGAAAGCAGGCTTGTGCCTTTCGTCTCGCTCTGCAACATTGTCACCAAATTATGGGGGACATAGCAGATGGAACCGTGCGTATCCGCTTCCTGTGAGGGTGGGCTACCTGCTGTCCAATGGGGCGCTTACACTGTGTGTATGTGTGCCCATCCGGAGGGCGTCCCCGGACCAAAAGCCGTGTCAAGTTTCAAGCCCTTTTCTTCTGACTGAACGAACGGAAGGTAACCACCAGGCCGGCATGCAATTATACATGTATGCCGCCGTGCCGTGCATACGCGTGCGGGCCCGATCCCGCCCGAATCTGCTATCTTTATCTATATCTGATCTGGGGGGCGCGCGAAGGCACGAACGCCGGCTGGTTGCTGACTTGCGGTCATGTGGCTGTCTATCTCTGGTATCTTGGCACGCACGTCGTGTGCTGAGCAAGCAAGTGCCATGTGTACGATGGTGGCGTACGGATGGCTCATCTCGCAAGCAACAACACGAATCGTCCAGCAGGTTCTTACTTGATGCTGTTGCACGGGGCGCGTGCCACGATGCGACCTTGTGATTATTCGGTGTTCGGACCTCACAGCTGATTATATATGGCACGAAGGGCTGGTTTACCCCGATGTGCTAGTCCATCTTTTGCAGCGTCCACGTCACGCCACGCCTTCCATCAGGTTGCACCATGGCAAATCAACAGCGCACTGCAGCAGGGCCGCGCTATGCCTGCATGCGTCTGTGTACGCCGCCGTACGTGCGTACGGCGGCTACCACCGACATCAACACATCTGACTGTTGGGCTGCTATAGTGGTTATTGCCGTGTTGAACGCTTTGGGATATGAGTGGGCCGCGGCTACTAAGCGGTTGTATGACCGGTACGTGTCGAATTAGATTCGGTTGAATCGATCGAGCTAATGGAAGCACTTGACGATGATGAGCGGTTCCTTGAGCCTGCCGTGCGTTGCGGGCACACGAAATCCCTGTGCAACCAAGAGCCTTTACGGGTGAAGGGGTGAATATGTGTCGGCATTGTAACTGGATGCTTGCACTGGTACCGCAGGCATACAGCACTCATCATCACTGCTATGCCTCCATGCCTTTACAGCAGGTACATGCTGTTGCGCGTTTCTGTGTCGGCGCTTGGCCACTCGCTGTTTGCAGGGAAACACATCTGCGCTGCCGCACCAGTTAAACAACAACATTCACATCCAGCGCCTTCCCCCGCCCCTCCATAAGCCTGCCGTGCCGCCGTGGCGCCAGACATTGTCCTCGGGCTCCGCCCGCCGCCTTCCTCGACTCCCCGTACATGCCGTCCGCGTCCGACCGCGCGCGGATGCGTCCGAACAGCAGCAGCACCGCAATTGCTGTTGCCCTCCGTGGCTGGGTAGAGTGTCCCTACGTAACAGTTCTTGGCCAACCGCAGGTCAACGACTTACTGGCCCTTTCCTGCCCCAACGCCTCATCCTGTAACCTTTCCACACAAACGATGTGACTACCGCAGTGCTGGCCCATAACGGGACACCCCATCACGCGTGGGCGGCGGGGTAAGTTGGCCAAGGCCCTACGTTGTGTCCCCACTATTACATGTGCCGTACACATCGTCGGCGTGCGCGGATGCGTCTCCGGACTTCCCGGTGGTGGCAATCTATCGCCGCAGGGGAGCTCGGCGGTCATCTCCCATGCCGACCCTAAATGACCCGCGCATCACACACACTGCGCGCAGACCCTGTAAAAAAAGCTGTACATTTACGGCTTCGAATGGGATTATTGCAGACAGCGTCAAAGGCCTTCTGCGATGTGGAGGTAGGTCTAGCAGTGCACTAGCCTCGCCCAAACAACGCGATCCAACCGCTGTACTGCCTATACATATGGCATACATGCTTGCATGCCCCCAATGTGCTGTGACGCACTCTCGACAAATGGCCATACCCCCGTAACCCGTGCTCTTCCCGTTCCTCTCAGAGCAAGCCCGTAACCCAGGCAAGACCGTGCCGGATCCAGAACCGTGCCGCTCCAGAACCAGTGCCGTTGGAGCGTAGCTGCAAGTGCAGCGCTATCGTGGTTTGCTCGGATATCGCTTATGCATTCGTCCGCTAGTCTGCCGTCTGAGCGTTCACGTCGGCACTTCCCTCACGCCCTTGAACGCTTGAATCAATAGCATAGCGCACTTCTTGTCAATTACAAGCTATCTACATTGCAGCGGCATGATACCGCAATCAGGGCAGTTTGCCCTCTCCGTGATGCGAGCTGGGGCAGCCGTTGCTAGCGGAGCTCCAGGTATGTCAGCTCTGGGATCAGGTTCAAAGCCGTGGAAGTCTATGAGGAGCGACCTGTTGGAGGTCCCACCATCCGTCATCGCGCCCCCGCAGGGCTGGCCTCCAGCACTGCAGTACTGGCAAACGCCATTGCATTGAAAAGCGCGCCGTATGGCAGTGGCGGGTGTCGCTCTGCTCCTGGCACGGCGGACCAGTCGCTCGCCATCCCCACCAGCGGCAGCGGCAGCGCCGTTGCATGCAGCCACAATGCCAGCACGACGGCATGCGCCACCCTCGGGCCACACCAGCTGCGGTGGCCTGGCACCTGGTCTTGCGCGCCGTACACGACGTCCGCGCCCTTGGCGTCAGCGTCGCCTGCAGGCGCAGCCTCGTCCTTGTCACCGCGGCCCGGGAGACGTCCAGGAGACGCGCGCTGCGCGCCCCCATCCTCCAAGCCCCAAATCCAGCCGCCGCATCCGCTGGTGGATGTCCTCCAATCCGACACGGACATCCCGCCCGCCGCCCGCGCGCTGCTCGCCGACGAGCGGGAGGCCCTCGAAGCCGCCGCCGCCGGCAGGCGAGACCGCCCACGCGAGCGGCGGCGGCCGACGGCGGCCGCCGCCGCCACCACCTCCGCCGCCGCCTCGGACCCCGCCGTGGCCGCCACTGCAGCCTCGGGCGCCGACCCCAACTCGGCCATGGAGGACCCGGAGGTCAGGCTGGTGTTCGACAAGCTGGTGGGCGGGCTCACCAAGCAGGGCCGCAAGAACGCGGCGCGGCGCGTCGTGCTGGACGCCATGCGCATCATGCGGCAGGCGCTGCGGAAGGGCAACCTGGACGACGTCAAGTAGGGCTAGCGGGCCAGCCGGGGGACGGGGCGTGCGGCGCTGGAGGACGGGTTGTTTTTGGCCGGCGTTTGGGCGTCAACGCGGAAGGGACGCGGTCCGCTGGCGCGTGTGCCCCGGGTGCAGCGCGACCGAGCTGGGTCTTGACCGGGTTGGTGCGGGTGAGGGGGATAAGGCGGGTAGTTGGGCGCGCAGCGGAGGCGTTGAGCCATTGGGTGGGCGCGCCTTTGGGCCGTGCGTGATGGCCGTTGGCTTGGGGGGGAGCGGCTCTGGGGAAGCGGCAAGGCCGGCAGCGCATGCGGCTGACAGCAGGCGGCGGCAACCTGCCGCACCGGCGGCCGGCGACTGACATTTAGCCTGCGGCGAAGGGCGAAGGGCCTGTGGGCGGGGTGATCCGCTTCTGTGGACGGAACTGCGCGCATGGGGAGTCGGGAGTGGGGTTCCACGTCCGTGGGCAGCACCTTGGCGGCTTCCAAGGCACGGCTCGCGGGCACCAACGGTTGGGGCTGCCGGGCTGACAACGGGCAGGCGCAGCGCCGCCAGCGGCTGCGATCCGGTGCCGACGGGGTCGGGGGCAGAAGAGCTCGAACGGCGGGGTGTTGCGAGTTGGCGCGGCACGGTAGGCCGGCATATGCGGGCGCGCGCCGGACGGCCGAGACGCCGGGGACGTTGCCGGTACGCCGCGCGCTGCAGTTGGGAGCGGAGGCAAGCGGGTATCCTTTGCGTTGGACGGCTCGCAGCAAGGGCGCGCGAGGGGGGCGATGGCCTGACCTGGGGGCCTGGTGCTGGGGCCTGGAAGGTGCTGCCCGGGGCACCTGTGTGGCGTCGCCATGCGCGTTTGTAGTGCACCTGTGCAACGGACGTGGCCCGCTTCGCCCGTGTGTGAAAAATGCATGGGCTAAGAATATATGGCGGCCGCATGGGCTTGGGGGCTGCGTTGCTGCTCGGAAATAGATCCCGATGCCGCACACAGCCTGCGTCGTGGCGCCAGCCTCGCCAGCTGCTGCGGGCCCGGATTGTGCAAGGGGTGCCACGAATCGCCGTTACACGTGTGCTGTCGCCAGCCCGAGGGCAGTCCGAGTAGGTGCAGCAGGAAACCGCCACCGTGGGCGCACCACAACACCGTCGCGCCCAGGCGCCGCCGCCGTTGCCCACCTGCCGTATCGCCGCTCGCAGCGATGCACGACGGGTCGAGCGCATGCGTGTGCGTGTGCGGCAGGGAACACACGCAGGGCGGCACGCGCGCTCTCCACGCCGTCGGCCCAAGATACGACAGTACGGCAGTAACAGCACACATACATGCACACGAAGCACCGCATCTGCGTCTGCCCCGCAACTGCCATGAAAGACGCTGCGATGGCGCAGCTTCCCCTGGTGTCAACCTTGTTGACGTGGCTCCCGAGCTGGCCGCGTCAAACTGCTATCGCCTTCCCCGCCCATGTGCAACCTCCTCGCGCAGCCCTCCTGCTATACACCCTGAGGCTGAGGCCCAGCCGGCGCGCAGCACGGCGAAAGGGCGCCCAGCAAACACCACCCCGCACACTCACGTCCGCGCGCCCCCTTCCTCCTGCAGCGGGCCCACGCGCCCCTCGAGCCCTCCTACCTAACTACACCTAGCAATACGGTAGATGGCGTTGCTCGCGCTTGGCCGTCCACCGCTGCCGCACAGCCGGACGGCCCTCGCCTGCGGCCACCTCCACCCATACCAGGTCCCTGACTACAACCCCCATGCGCCAGCCCCGGAGCCCTGCTCCTGCTGCTTGGCAAACAGCGGAGGGATTGGGGCAGCGCTTGGCGCCACGGCCTACCACCGCCGCGGCCCCAGCCACCCCTGCTGCAGGGCCGCGCGGCTGTTAAAGCCATACCTTCCACCTGTTAACGCGGTGACAGCACTGGGCCGTATCCACGGCGCCGGCCTGAGCTCCGCGCCCGCGCGGCACCTGGCCCCGGTCCCCGCGGCCCCGGTCCCTGCGGCGCTTGATCCACGAAGCCTGCGGCCCCGCAGCGCCGCCACCGCCCGCCCGCTGGCCCGTTACCGGGTGGGCACGATGTCGTCGATCTTGAGGATCATGCGCACGCACTCGGTGGCCAGCGTGATGGCGGAGCTGGTCACCAGCAGCGGCTGCACCACGTTCTCCTCCAGCATGTTGGTGATGGTGCCCTGGGGCGGGGAGGGAGGGGGCGCGGGGGTTGGGGGGAGTGGATTTGGAAGGCATTCTCATTAGGCGGGGGGGGAGAGAGACAGTGGGGACAAAGTCAGCGGGCGTGCGCGCGTCAGGATCTTGGCAGGCTTCATGCGCATGCCTCCCAGATTTGAGGGGCGGGAAGAGGGCGAGGCAAGGGCGGGCGGCCCTGGCGGCGAGACGGCCGGGGTTGGATGAAGCCCTTCCTGGAAGGGGGGACGACCCAGCACCGACGGCATTCGTCAGGATGACTAAGGAACATTTTATTGGGCGAGCGCGATGCACCGACACCAGCCCTGCTCACCTTCTTGACGTTGATGCCCGAGTGCTTCTCCCCGGCTGCGTGCAGGCGGCGCAGCTCGGTGACGATGTTGATGGGGTTGAGGCCCGCGTTCTCCGACAGCGTGTACGGCACCACCTCGAGCGCCTCCGCGAAGGCGCGCACGCAGAACGACTCCATGCCCTGACGCGGGCGTTGCGGGGGTGCGGCAGGGGGGTTGGGTAAGCGCGGTGGTGAAGGTGAGAGGCGGAGGTGGCGGTCAGCCCGCGGCCCGGGTGCCTGCACGCCGGTGCGCGCCCCGCACGTCCGTGGCCCCAAAGCTCGCGTTCCCTCCCAAAGCATGCCCGGGGGTCACTCTGGTGTAACGAGCCGTGAGGCATGTACTCAGAGTCCCCGTATGTTCCAACGCCGAGCCCCACCCCTGCGTCCGCCCGCCCGCCCGCACCCCGCCCTGCCCGGACCGCTCCCGGCCTCCCGCCCCGTGCCCCCGCTCCTACCTGCAGCGTCTTGCTCCAGTGCCCGAGCTGCATGGACACCTGCACCTCGGGCGAGGAGCCGCCCGCGATGAGAAAGCGCTTGTTGACCAGGCAGCGGATCACGCACAGCGCATCGTGGAGGGAGCGGTCGGCCTCCTGTGGTGGGGAGGGGGGGAGGGACACACGAACGGGCATACGGGGATTGGATGATTGGGAGGCGTTCTCCGGTAGTGAACGCCATCCAAAACCATCAAAGGCTTAGCGTCGAAAGGTCCCCAGCGCCCCCACGCACCGACGGGGGTCAGAATGGGAAAAGGGCGCTCTCACCAAAGACACGAGACACAGACGGGGGCGGGGCGGGGCGGGGATTCGCGTGGATTCGAGTGTGTGGGGGACGATGTGGTCGTGCGGGTTACGAGGGGAACCAGCCGCCATCTGCGGTGGCATGCGGTAACTGCATATAGGGTTGTGGAGCCGCACCGCACGCCTGCACGCGCGGGGAGGCGCTTCAAGGGAGCACGGCGGTCGTCCAGTGTGGTGTGGGTGCGGGTGCTGGCGCTGGCGAGACATGTAAGCAAGCGCCAGCGCCGCCACTTGCCTGCAGCGACAGCTGCCGTCCGCCGCAGGGGTGGGTGTGTGGTGTGACCGATGTGCAGCTCAGTGAGCAGCCTCCCAGCAGCCAAGACCCGACTGGGGCCGATGCGCGTTAGTAACAAGCCAGCCGCGGCCCCATGCCCGCCCCCACGCCTCCCCCTCCCCCACCTCGAGCACCATCTTGTTGCTCCCCCGCAACAGCACGGTGGCGGTGCGGCCCTTGTTGGCGATGCCCGTGATCTTGACCACACGGCCCTTGCCGACCTGCATCGGGGGTGCATATCAAAACAAGGGACTTGAGTCAACGGATGGGCGCCGTTTCACCGCATCTGCCAGCATTCGCACACTCGCAGCGGGGTAGGGACAGCGGCGACGCGCGCCCAATGCGCTGAAGAAAGGGGGCTTTCGAAAAGGCCAAAGGGCGGGTCCCGGCTGGTGATAGGGCTTGGCCTGGGCTGTAACTTTGCGAAAGGAGTAGCTCCGTGTTTCACTCCAGCCTAGCATCCCTTCCGGTTAACCCCATCGGACCCGGGCCCAGGCCGCGACTGGCCCACGCGAGGACCCGCCCGCCCACTCCCTTGCACCAGAAGCTCCCCTCAATGCGGCTCTTGTCGACAAGGCTTCAGGAACCCACCTCCGTCGGCCCTCCGCCCTCCCCGTTTCCCCTCCCTCACCTCGACCTCCTCCACCAGCGCCGCCGAGCCCAGCTTCTCGGGCTTCATGTTGTCGACGTGGGCGATTGGCAGGCAGCCCAGCGTCTTGCTGATGAGCTCGATCTCGTCGCGCTCAATGTCGCGGACCACCATGATCTTGGCCTTGGCCTGGGGGTCAGAGGGTGGTGGGCACACAGGTTGATGCGCGGGTGACTGGTTGGTGATTGATGCGGCGACATGCGGCTCATCCACCCAATGCCACACCCCATGGGTCCTATCCATTCTTAACCTTCACACAGGGCCCGTGCTGCGCCAGCTCGGTGGCCCGCGCCCATCGGTACCTCCAGCTGAGGAGAGCCAGTCACGCGTCAGCTCCGATAGCCCCGCCACAGCCCCACCGGGCCCCGCCCCGCCAGCAACACACGTACCCACCGTCCCCTTCGCCTCCACCGCACGCAGTCAGCCCCAACCACCACTTCACGTACACAAACACAGGTACCGACGCCAAGCCCTCCCATCACTCTCAACGCTTCTCCACACAAACACACACCCCTTCTACCCCCTCACCCCAAACCCACCAGGTAGTGCAGCGCGAGGTCGGTGACCGCGTCGCGGAGGATGGACTTCTGGATGAGCAGCACGTTGCAGCCCGAGGCCTTGATCTTCTTGACCACCGACAGGATGTAGTTGCGCTCCTCCTTGTACACACGGTCCATCTGGGTGAGGGGAGGAGGGGCAGCGGGGAGGGGGTGAGGGGAGGAGGGGCAGCGGGGCGTGCGATGGGCATGTAGGCAGGAGGGGGGCTGGCAGGACGGGGCGAGGAGGAGCAAGATGCAGCGGCAAGGGAAGACTGTGTTGCCACATCCCCGCTGCAGCAGCCCCCCCCATGCCCCGCACGCCAGGGCCCGCTGACCTGGTTGTAGTCCGACACGACCACGTTGTTCTCGATGTCGGTCTTGGGCGGCGAGATCTGGAACTGGATCAGCGCAATCTTGGCGTCCTCCATGCGGGTTGGCCCGCCAGCCGACTTGGCGGCCTTCTGGTCGAACACCATGCCGTCCACCATCTCCGAGTCGTCAATGGTGCCGCCCACCTTGGACACCACCTGCACACGCATACACACAGCCGGAGAGGGCGGGTCAGGGTCGGGGGAGAGGATGCTTCGGCCAATCCGCTTCCTATGATGGTGGGCACCTCCCCATGGCGCGAGGAGAATGCGGGAGGTTACCGAAGGGGGGTGCAAGGCGGGGTCTCTCCAGCGAAGTGAAAGGGGGGCATGCCTCGCTCCCCGGTCGCTCCATCGGGAGGGAGGGGAGTCGCGGTACTGCAAGCAAACAACCCGACGTGTAGATGTCCCTGGTGGACACGTGCTGCGGCCAGGCTGCTTGCTGGCCGCGTGCTGCTGCCGAACCTTGAGGAGGGCGCCCAGCACTCGCTCTCCAGCACTGCCCGTCGCCTGGTTCCCTGCCCCGCACTGCCCCCCCCCACCAACACCGCCACCAACACCTCGTACACGGCCAGGTTTGCGGTTCCCTTGAACACAAGCACACGGGGCCATCCCCACTTGCCCCATGGCCACCGGCACAAGACCCAGCGCATGGTATGCATCCCCACCCCGGCCCCTACCCACGGCTGACCGTCGTCGTCCAAGTCCCCGGCCCTGCCGTCCAATGCACACCGCGCGCCACGCGCTGTGAAACCCCCTCTCTCCCAGTCCACACCTCCCGCCCTTAACACAGCAGGCCTGGCCCCAACCTGTCGCGCACGGTCGGTGTCGCGCACATGTCATGCCAGGCGGGGAGCAAGACCCCTCGTGGATGGCCGATGAACGACAAATTCTCATCACCTGTTCAACCCCATCTCTCTCCCATCCCTCCCTCCCGAACCCTTGCTCCAGTCATCAAATCGTCACCCCATTCTCCGCCCCGAACCCTCCCCCCCCCAGCTGCTACGACCGCACAGCGCGTCGGGGCCGGCCGCGCACCTTGATGTCCCGCAGGTCCAGCATGTTGGGGCGGGCGGGGTCCAGCACCTTGAGCACAGCGTCAACGGCCATGGGCGACAGCAGCGACGAGTACTGGGAGACCACCTTGGAGGACAGCGAGCTGCGGAGCGGGCGGGGTGGGGGATTGGGCGGGGAGGGAGGCACGGTCCCAGCTGAAGCCATCTATACGTGTGCGACTGGGAGTGT
>LSYV01000013.1:35733-53133 GCA_001584585.1 Gonium pectorale | reverse complement strand
CTGAGAGGCTGAGAGCTGGGCGCTGGCGCCATCCCTCCCTGGGTGGGGGCTGGGGGGTGGGGGTGGGGGTGGGGGGCTGGGTGCAAATTACAGGGGTGCAAATACCGGTGGTGGCTGAGGGCCGGGTTGGGGTTCGGGGCGGAGGCGGGGCTGGGGGCAGGGGCGCGTGTGGGCTTGCGGGTAGAGGGCATCGGATGGGTGTTGAAAAGGAAAACGCATACGACATCAGATGGGTGTGTCTCCCCTGGGAGGGCGGCGCGCGGCAAGGGCAGGGGTGGGGTCACGAGCTGCGCCTAGCCGCAGCCCACGAGGCCCTGCTCACGCCTTGCGCCGTCGGCGCAGCGCCGGCGCCCTCCTGCCCAACCCCAGCCCCGCGGGACCGCCACAGCACCATCCCTCCCCCGCTCCCTTCCCCTTCCCCTCCTGCCGTCATCGCTCAGCTTGCCCGCGGACTGAGTACTCCCTGCCGCTCCCCGCCTCGGCGCCCCTGACACACACACCCTCCCCGCCCCCGGCGCACCCCGACTGACTGACTGTCGGACGCCCGGCAGGCGGGTCAAGAACGCGCAGGGCGAGCCCGTGCAGATCCGCATCGGCATCCACACCGGCCCCGTGGTGGGCGGCGTACTGGGCGCCAAGACGCCGCGCTTCTCCGTGTACGGTGACACCGTCAACGTGGCCAGCCGCATGGAGAGCCACGGCCTGCCGGGCAAGATCCACATCAGCGGCGAGTCGTACAACCGGATCGTGGACAAGCACAAGTACGCGGTGCGGGAGCGCGGCAACATCGCAGTCAAGGGGCGCGGCAACATGACGGTGAGGTGGTCGGGGCGGGGCGGGGCGGGGTGGGCGGCGGGTGGGTAACGAAGGAGGGGGGGGGCGGTCTGGGGAGGGGGGAGGCGGGAGGCGCTCGGTGAGCAGGCGCTGCTAGGGGTGGTGGTGTGGCTTCGTCCAGGTGGCCGCGTGCGGCTCTCTTGCCTTGACTCCGTCAGACTGGGGGAGTGGGGACGTTCCTCGCCCGCCCCGGTGCCCCTGATCGGACCCTGGACCTGCTGGGGGTGGGCGTGGGCATGGTCGGCGGAGTGAAGCACCGTACCTTGCCGCGTCGCCTCTGATGCTGGAGCCGTGACTGGGCACCTCCCCACCGGCCGGGAACCCTCCTGGCTTCCTCCCCTCCGCATCTCCTCCGCTGTCCGACGGGTGGGAACGGGACCGATGGCATGCCCCTGAGGCTAATCCCATATGAAAACGCTGCTGTCAGCCCCTGGTTTCCGTCGCTGAAGCGATACCCACCAGCTGCTCCCCCGCCCCCATCCAATGCCCCCGCTGCGCCCTTCCCCTCTCCTCCCCCCCCCCGACTGTGCCCTCTGCCCAGACCTACCTGATCGGCGGCACGCAGGACGACTGGCTGCTCCGCCACACCTCCTTCGACGCGCAGCTGGACGGGGTGTACCGGGAGGTGGCGGCGGGCGCCGCCAGCAACCCGGGGCGCGACGGCTCCTTCGTCATCACCTCCTCCGGCAGGTGCGACCCACCCGTGGGTGGCGCGGAACGGGTCCCGGGGGCGGGCCGCTGACGGACCCCGCACGAGAGGGCTGCGGATGGCACCACGGCGGGTGCGATGGGGGTGTTGGACCCTGGTCGGCGGTAGGCGGCTGCTGTTTTGCCGGCCGTGGGTTGTGGTGGCCTACAAGGTCGCGGCGGGGCGGTGCTGGCGTTTGTAGAGGGCAGACGGCGCTGCGGGCGGCGGCCGTGGCCGGTCGTTGCCGGTCACCTTGTTGGTCCCGGCGGGTGGGAGCGGGGAGGCGCAATGGAACAGCGGATGCCGCCCAGGTGGCGCAATGCCCGGAGTCACGAGGCTTGTTGGGGGTTCCTGGGTGCCGGAAGACGGGCGCGATCCAAACCGTGCCGAGGTTTGCGTCCGCCATCGGTCCCAGTTGCCTCTTTGCCAAACCCTAAGAATCTAACTACCTCGGCCGCGATCCCTCCGGAAGGAGAGCCTTTGCGCGGGCTCTCATTACTGCAGCACACTTTGGTTGACTGCCTGAAGCGCGCCGTATACCACCGCCTCTATCCTTTACCCCTCCCCCCACACACACACCACGACCCGCCCCACCTGTCCTTCGTCATCACTAGGCATGCCCACGGGATGACCAACCCCACCCCTCGCCCCCACCTCCCCCACCCGCAGGTCGGTAGACAACCTATCGGCCCGCTCCGTTCAGGCCATGGAGGCGATCAAGGAGGGAGACGAGGACCGGGCCACCCGTCAGCAGGGGTCCAGCGGCGCCGGCGCCCTCCTGCCGTCCTTCTCGAGCTCCACGGGCAGGCCGCCGGCGGGCCCCGGCGTCCCGCGCTCCGGCACCGCCACCGGCACCAGCGGTCCGCTCGGCGGCAGCGGCAGCTACAGCCCCGCCACCAGCAGCCCCCTGGTGGCGGTCATCGCGTCGCTGCCGTCGGAGGGCACGCTAGCGAACTCCGCTGCCGCAGCGGAAGCGGCGGCGGCGGAGGCGGCGACAGCGGCTGCCCCCGGCATCGGCGGCGCCGGCGGTGGTTGTCCGTACAGCGGCGGCGCCGGCGCGGCCGGCGACCCGGCGCCGCCGCCGCCCGGGTGGCGGCCCACCGCGGCGCCGAACTCGCTGCATCGCAACAGCGGGTCGTTCCGGGAGATTCCAGGTATCCGCGAGAGCTCATTCCGCGACCCGCCCACCGTGATACAGGCGCCGGGCCTGGGCCGTGAGACGTCCTTCCGCGCCGTGTACGCTCGCGGCGGCCGCGCGGCGGGCCCCAACAGCCCCCTGCACGTCGCAGGCTCGGGCGGCAGCCGCTCCGGCATCAGCGGCGGCGGCCCCAGTGGCCTGGGCAACGCCGCCGCCGGCGTCGCCCCCGTCAGTGGCGGCGGCGGCAGCGGCGGCAGCGGCTTGGCGTACGGCCACGGCAGCAGCGGCGCGCTGCTCAACGGCGGCGGGACTGGCGAGTCGGAGCAAACCGCCTCGCACAGCCAGGGCCTGGCGGTTGCGCTCGCCAGCACTGGCGGCACCGCCGCTGACGCCAGCGGCCATGTGTACAGCCGCCTGGTCAGCACCTCGCACCTGGGCTTCGCGTCGGCGTCGCCGACGGCGGCGGCGGCGGACTCGGCGGCGGCGGCCCTCATGCGGCCGGAGCCGTCGGGCGGCTCGGGGGTAGGCGGGCTTAGCGGCATGGCGGGCGTGGTGATGGCGCGCAGCGTGACGGCCAAGGTCTCGCCGCTGGCGCAGTCGAGCCAGCAGCCGCCGCAGCCACCGCAGCCGGCCGAGCCGCGGCTGAGCGCCGTCGGCGCCCCCGCGCCCGTCGGCGCCGCCGCGACGGCCGCCGGCGCAGCCGCGGCTGCTACGACGGCGCAGCCGGCGGCGACGCCGCGGGAGGGCTTGCAGGCGGAGCTGGAGTCGTTTGTGTCGGGCGGGCTGCGGCCGCCGCCGCTCGATGCGATGCAGGTGAGGCAGCGCCCCTGTCCGCGGGCGCTCCCCATGGACGCACGGAATCCCCCGCCCCCCCCGCCCGCCCCGTGCACGGCCCTGGCGCCACTGNGCGCGCCCCCCGGCCCCGGCCCGATTCCGTATTACCCCCGGCCCCACACCCACTCCCGTGCTACAGCTGTCTCTCTCCCGCACACCCACCACCCCACCCCGGCGGGGAGCCTTCATGTGGAAGCCAGTGCGTTCACGTCAGCCGTTTGCTCCTCCCCCCCCCCCGCCCCCATCCCCCTCACGTTGCGCCCACTGCGGCTCGGCGCCCCCGCTTCGCACCGCTTCCCGCTTCCCTCACACTTACCTCCCCCACTCGCCTCCCAACCCGCCGACGCTGGCCAGTATACGTTGCTGTGTACGGGCGGTGTACGGACGGTGTACGGGGTAGGGTCCGGCATGCGGTGGCCGCGCATCGCGCCGGGGCGTGCCCACGAGCCCCTTCCGACCCGACCCGGCCCGGCCCTCGGCCCACTGATCCGCCGACCCGCCGAGCGCCGACCCGCCCGCCCGCCCTCCTAACCGGCCCCGCAGGGTCACGAGCCGCAGGCGCACCATCACCCCTCGCACGCGCCCATATACCGGCCCAGCTCCGGCTCGGGCACCGCCCGGGCGGATTCCTCGGTGGGACCGCAGCGCAGCGGCGACTCGATGAAGCGCAATGGCAGCGACGCCGGCAGCACCATCGGCGGGGAGAGCTCGGGCAAGGGCAAGGGCCTGGCCAGCAAGCTAAAGAACCTCTTCAAGAAGTGATCCGGGTATTCCGGCTCCGGGGGCGAGGCGCGGCCGGGCGGCGAGAGGGGAGGGCGCGGCCGGGCGGCGAGAGGGGAGGGCGCGGCCGGGCGGCGAGAGGGGAGGGCGCGGCCGGGCGGCGAGAGGGGAGGGCGCGGCAAGGGAGCGGGGGTCGCGTGGTGAGGAGCGCTGCGTGGCTGGACAGCTGTAGTGGTGCCGGGTGCGCGGCGCGGGAGCGGCGCGCGGGGGGGGGGCGGGTCCGTTCGCCGCCAACGACGACGTCCGGTAGAGGGGGGAGAACTGCTCCGTACCTTTGGTGCATTCGTGGCTAGATTGTTGATGGCGGCTCCCGGGTGGGGGCGTGGGCGGTTGCTGGGTGTGCTTGCGGGGGAGCTGAAGAATGCCATGCGGTGCCCCCGGGCTCTTTGGGGTTGTACGCCGCTGCTCAATGTACAACGTGCGTGCGTGCATATGTGTGTGTTGTGATGTGATGTGATGTGACGTGACGGGACTGCGGCAACACGAGAGCAGTGTGCGTTGGCAGACTGCAATAGGGCCCGGCGCTATCCACCGCCCCCGCTCAGGCGGGGCAGCGGTTAGCGGCGCCGGGCGGCACGTGTGTGCATGGCGCGGGTAGGGTGAGGCTGCGGTGCCTCCGCGCTCGGGCGCGGGGGCCGTGGTGGCTTGCACTGTGGGGGCGCCCATCCCGGCGCGGCTTGACGGCGCGTGCTACGTTGTCTCCGTTGCCAGTACCGAATGGCTCGAGAACCACTGACGATTGCCGACTTCGGGGGATGGCTCCTGCATCGGCTCCTGCGCACGGCTGGAGGTTAGAGGCTGCTGCAGAGGCCGTGCCCTGCCCTCCCGGCGTTGCCGCTGTCTTGGCGCGCCCTGTGTTGGCCCGCCCTTCTGCCGCCGGGGCGGGGTGCGGCTCTGGCCTCTGCGCGCGAGGACGCGACCCTTGGATGCGGTCCTGGTAGGCTCCTGGCAGGCCGGCTAAACCTGCGAGCATGAGGATGGGAGCATGAGGAACTCGATACCGGGGACGGGGCGGGCCCGCACAGCCACCGGCGCCCGCCGGGGTTTGGGGACGGCCGTTGGTGCGCCAGTCCCACGTCTGAATCGCAATTCATGTTCGACGCCGGCGGCAAACTTGTTATGCACCTGGATGGAGTGGTGGTTCGGTTGATGGGTGGGTGGGTGGATAGGTGGGTTGGGGTTTCCCCGTGGGAGCGTGGCAGCGAGATCGAGTCGACAGAGCGCGAACTGGCGCCGGTGGCGGCGCTGATGATGGACCGGACGGCGCCGATCGGCGCAGGTCGAAAACATGCGGGGACTTGAACTTGAGACTGCTGCTCGGGGTAGCGACGGCGGGGTTGGGACTGCTGACATCGTCCATAGAAGCACTCGTGGGCTTTCACTATTTCCGCCACCACCGCCTCCGCCGTGGCTGCGGCTGCGTTGCGTGTACGCTTCCGCGCTTGGCGCCCCCGGGCGTCGCCGGAGCGACGCCGGCCTGGATGCCGGCGGCTGCCGGCGGCGCATGGTGGGGGCCGTCGTAGAGGACTTTGCATCCACCCTGGTTTGCGTGAAGGACGGGTGGCCTGGCCTGGCCTGCTGGCTGGCCGCGGCTTTTGAGCGCAAGGGATCGATCGTTCGACCTTCTTTGCGTGCCTTTGCATGTCACGGGGGGGGGGGGCAACTGTGGGTGTGGCCCCAAGGTGGGGCCGCGCGGCTCGTGGCTCGCGCCCCCCGGCGGCACCCGCTTGGCATCTGGTGGCCCGCGTAGCAGCGCTGCAGGGCATTACGGTACTATGACGCACTTGCGTCGCGTCGCGGCCTGGTGAGTTTCCGTTCCCAGTTTGGGCAGATCCTGGACAGGGTTGCGCAGAGTGACCACTGCTCGGTGTGTGGCTGCCTTGTCTGCGTCGAGATGCGGCGGTATCGCCAGAGGGCTGCGTCCCCCCTCCTCTTTTGACCGCCGCTCCAGTACTCCGCGTGAGCGACTGCGGGTCTGGCCATACCATGTGCCTTGGTTGTTGGTTGAGACCAGGCCCCCGCCTGGGCCTCTTAACACTGTGTCTTGAAAATGCGGCTGCCGCCGCAGCACGCCTGTGCCACGTGTGTGCCACTGACCGATGAGGATTGAATTGCTGCGGTGCCCTCTCTGGCACCCGTCAAGCGCGTCAGGGCTGTACCGTGCTGCTCGTTGCTGTGTGCTATTTACGGCCCGGCCGCCACGCCTTCGGAGCACAAGTTTGCCCAGCTGGCTCCGGGTGTTGTCCGTCATTCGGGCCTTTGACACGGGACCTGGCAATAACGGGGCCGCGTCTCGGGACGCCTGCGCCTACCGTACCCTGCCCCCGCCCGCTTGACCGTAATGGTTTGACGTCCTTGAGTGGTCAAGAGTGAGCGGGCTAGCACTGGGCAGTGGGCGCTGGGGAAATGGGACTGTGGGCCACTCGGGGGGGAGGCTCCGGGTGTGAGAAGTTGCTATTCCGCAGCGTGTGGAATGTGTTGCGGATTCGTCGTACCGTGTGGGAGTATGGACTGCCACCCAAAGAACCTGGTGAACGGGCGCGACGGAGCGGCCCCAAGTGCCCCAGCATGCAGTCCGCTATGTATCGTATTTGGCCCGCGTCGCGTGGCATTCGAATCTCTGATTCCCTGTGCTTTGGCGCTCTGTCACGCCGGTTGCGGCCCACGCTCGGGGCTTGTGTACCTGGGTGTCTGGCTCCTCTGGCAGGCGCCCATTCCCCCGGTCTCCTATACTGGGCTTTCACACCCAGTTGATGCACCAACACTTTGTACTAATGGGGGTTGTATTACTGCGTCATCGGTGTGTATGGCGCTCCGGGCGTCTCCAATAGTGGGTCAGTGCGTGAGCCGTTCTGTCAGCCCAGTCTTGTCTGGCGGGCGCATCAGCACTTGACCCAAGATGAAGCCTTCACACGGCTGAGGCTCCCATCACCGATGGACGGCGGCGCGCAATGTACCATTGCGGCCACGCCGTCGGCATCCATCTTGATGGCCTCTCCGTGGCCAAGGGCCTGGTGCGCTGCGTGTGCGCGCATTCGGCCGAGGGCCTGTGTATGCTGATGGGGGTGTTCCGTCCGTCGTAGGCAAGCGCTGGACAAAACATGTATGTAAGGCAGTGCTAATGACACGTTCGCGCGGGCCCCTTGGGTCTACCTTCCCTGGAGCAGGTGCACTTGTGGACCCCTGGGCTGGGCAAAAGCGGCGCCGCGGCGAGCCTCAGTCCCGCACTGAAAGAAAGGTTGGGAGGCGCAGGGAAGCGTACTTTCATGGTGGGGGCCACCGTCAGCTCCCGCGGCATGGCGGCCCAATGCCCAAGTGCCCAAGGCGCGTACTGAGCACACGCAGATGAGTGTTGGACGAACGCATGTGCCCATCCCCCCGTGTGGGGGAGGGAGGGGGTTCCAGGCTGCTATGGCCTTAGCTCCGGGGCCCGGCGAAGGGTCCGTACCGGTGGTCCCCTCTCCTGCCTCCTCCCAAACCATCAACGGCCCTTGACGGCTGGCTGGCATTCGCATCCCAGGCAGTGGCCATTGCCACCGCCATTGCCGACCAGACATAGCCTATGCCGACCAAACATCGCCAGCCAATTCATTGTTATTTCAGCAGTGCCAAGAAAAAAACACAGCGCAGCCGTGCTGGCGCCATGCCGTGCGCGCCGTGCGCCCCAGGCGCCCGACGTGAATGCGGGATCCAGCCGCACAGCAGGCTGGTACTCCCCGGGACCAGAGGCCCCGCCCGCCTGCATCGGCCGTCTGGCCCCCTGCACCACACCGCCCCGCCGGTACGCAGTAGCGTCGCGCCCGCCGCCTGGCGAGTCACGTCCACACATGGCTCCCCGGCCTGCAGCTCGACAAGGACACCCCTGAAAACGCAGCCCCGCAGACCAGCAAGGGCCACTCTGGCGAGGGACCCCACTCCACCAGCCCCCCGTGGCCTGCCCGCTGCACCCATCCGCAGCCGCCTGTGCAACGCGCGCGCATCCCAACGGCAGCCCCTGTACGCTGGCAGGCGCGGGGGACGCGACTAGCCGGCTGCCGGCTGCCGGGAGCGGCCCGCCCCGGCCCGCCCCACGCCGCTACTGGAAGGGGAAGGGCATGGGCATGCCCTGCGGCAGCCCGCCCATCCCGCCCATGGGCCCCTGCATACCCATTCCGCCAGGCATCCCGCCGGACATGCCCCCCATGCCGCCCATACCACCTCCCATGCCGCCTCCCATACCACCTCCCATGCCGCCTCCCATGCCGCCGCCCATACCACCTCCCATAGCCCCTTGCATTCCGCCGCCTCCCATGCCGCCGCCTCCCATGCCGCCCTGCATCCCGCCCATCCCGCCCATGCCGCCCGCCATCCCCATCATGCCCGGCAGGCCGCCCATCCCGCCCATGCCCAGCGCCGCCGCCGGTAGCCCCATGCCCCCCTGGCCGCCGGTCAGCGCGTTCAGCATCGCCGCCGCCGCGGCCGCCTGCTGGGGCGCCATGCCCGCCGCCATGCCTTGCATCTGCAGCGCCATCTGTTGTTGCTGTTGCTGCTGTTGTTGCTGCTGTTGTTGTTGTTGATGCTGCTGCTGTTGTTGCTGGTGGTGATGGAGGTGCTGTTGTTGTTGCTGGTGCGTGGGGCCGCCGCCGCCGGGTGCCATTGACGCGGCCTGCGGCGGGTGCGGCGGCGGCAGGCCCGGCGGCGGCGGAAAGTGCTGCGGCTGCTGCGCCATCGCCTGCTGCTGCTGCTGTTGGAGCTGCTGCAGCTGCTGCTGTTGCGGCGGTGGTGGTGGGAGGAGGTGCACCCCCGCGTCCATTCGCTGCGGCTGTTGCGGCTGTTGCTGCTGCTGCTGCTGTTGTTGCTGCTGTTGTTGTTGCTGCTGCTGTTGTTGCTGCTGTTGCTGCTGCTGCAGCAGCTGCTGTTGCGCCGGATCCGGTTTGGGCCGGCCCGCGTTCCGGATGGCTTCGGAGCTGAGCAGCTGCTGGTGCGCGCGGCGCGTGTGCGTCGCCAGGTCCTCCTCGCCTGCCGTCCGGTTGGTTGGTTAGTTGGGTGGCACGGGGGCACGGGGCCATCAAGCCATCAAGCGCAACAGAACAGGCAACGGCAACTGCAACTGCAAGGACAGCGACGGCCTTGCGCCGCTGCCAACGATCCCCGGTGACGAACCCCGGATGGGCAGCCTGGTACCGGAAGCCTGCGCGAGGCACGAGGCGCAAGGCCGCTGGTCGCGCAGCGCATGCCCCGGCCCCCCAGGGAGTGCAACTCGGCCCCGCCACTGCGCGGCATGCAGGACCAGCGAATGCGCCCTGCAGTGCGGGCAACGTCCCCCAACGCGCAGCCGCGGTTGCGTCGCGGGGCCGCCCAAAGCACAACGAAACGCAAGAACAAGGCGCGGTGGCCTGACGGCAGGCGCAGTATCCCGGCGCGTGCCGGTGCCTCTACGTGCCTGCCTGCCTGCCTGCCTCCCTCCGCGCTGCAACGCCCGGGACGCGGCCGCACTCACTCTTAAAGCTCTGCAGCGTGAGCGGCGAGATGAAGAGCTTGTGGTCCCGCGACTTGGGTATCCGCTCCAGGCGGGCTATGTTTGCGAGGCAGCTGCGGGCGGTCACGGCGGGGGTGGGGGAGGGGGGCCGGGCGGCAGCAGCGCGGGTTCGGTACGGCTATTGTAACCAGTCAAGAACGCGCTTCCTTTCCAATTTCAGGCATGTCTGACCAGCTCCGGACGGGGGAACACTGAGTTGGCAGGGCAGAGCAGTGGCGGGACAGGGCGGGGTGCTGGGCCCACATGCCATGGCGGGCAGTGGCCTTACCCAGGAGCTACTGGAGTTGGGTCCAGGTGCCAGGGACGCCGAAGGGATAAGCCAACACGCCCAAGTGTGTACCTCCCGAGTCCCACAGCGTGTATCCCTCACTCGAAACCCAACGAGGGGACCGTTTCCGGTCGCCTCCCCGCAAGGCTCGGGCGCCCATACCCTCCCGCCGCCCAGTGTCATCAGCGGCTTTTGAGCAGGCTGGCGTGACTCACAGGAAGCAGGTGGACATGTCCGACGCGCAGCCCAGGCAGTAGGTGTGCAGGCAGGGGTAGAGCCGGGCGTAGATCGCGATCGGGAATTGGCAGGACACGCAGAAGTGCGCCTTGTGCCCAGCCGGCGGGTCAAGGCTCTGCCCCAGCTGTGGAGGGGCCGTCATCTCGTCTGGGGCCGGGCTGTCAAGTTCTCAAGTGACTTTATGACGCCTTCAATAGGATACAAGGTTGTGGTCACAGCACAACTTGACCAGACTCGGCACGCTTGCGTAGGCTCAAGTGCGTAGATATGGCCGTAAGAAGTACAATGCGATGTAAACAAGAGGGTACTGATACTTGACCAGCGGCACCCCGCCCGTATTTGGTCGGCCGTAGAGCATGTGTCGCTGTTTGGGTAACGACATAATGATTTTGACATCGTTGCTTCGTTCTTAGATGACGAGCGCAGCTCAGAGCGCTGCGATGTTATTGTGACGACGCCTTGCATCCTAGCCCCGGTAGCGCCCCGTCAGTAGTCATGTCTGAAGGCGCGGCACAGGTGGTCAAGTCGCTCTTCGTCACCTTGCGGCGTGGATACGCGGGAACGCCATGGTTCCATCGCCGCGTTCTCGAGGCTCTGGGTCTGAAGCACCGTCACCAGTGCGTGGAGAAGCCCAACAACCATTCCATTAGGGGCATGCTGGCAAAGGTAAGCGCGCCCAGTCGGGGAGTGTCTGGGGGCGGCAGCGCCCCCCCCCCGGGCGATGGCACGCCTCTCGGGGTTTGGAGCGGGTGCGTTCCGTGCGTCATACGACAACCCATAGGCGTGGATCTGGGTGACACGCCGGAGTCGGCAGACGGGTGGTGGCCACGGCGCGCAGCGGCAGGCGGCTGGGGTGCCCAAACACCGAGCCGTTGACAGCGTGGGGTCGTTTTTTTGTGCAACACGACACACGGCTGCTGGGTGACCCTTATTGTGCTCAGCCAGCATGAGTTCAGAACCGATCTGGCAAGGATCGCGTATCGGTGCGCCCGGGCACCGAGCCTCCAGCCAGCCCCCAGCCCACGCGTGCGGATGGCGGGAGGCGCCGCCGGCCCCTGCCTCGGTGCATGGGAGCGGCCACCAGTACCGGTAGCTGCGTGCTCGCAAGCTGGAGGTGATGAGAGGGCGCCGTGGCGGCGGCCGCGGGCTGTTGCGGGCGCTTGCGGCCTCGCCGCTCCGCGCCCTCTCGCATCACACACACCCACTGCGTAGGGTGGCCCGGGGGGTCCGCGATGAGCCGGGCAGTCGGTCGCCCCGTGGGCTGGTCGCCCCGTGGGCTGGTCGCCCCGCTCTTAACACCGCATGCTGCAGGTTCCGGCAAGGAGCCGCGCGGGCAATGGGCGCATGTGCCACCGGCACGGCCGGTCTCTCCATGCGCCTCGCGAGTCAGCGCCTACCCAGGCCCTGGGGGCTGTGGCCCTGGCGGCTGTGGCCCTGGCGGCTGTGGCCCCGGCGGCTGTGGCCCCGGCGGCTGTGGCCCCGGCGGCTGTGGCCCCGGCGGCTGTGGCCCCGGCGGCTGTGGCCCCGGCGGCTGTGGCCCCGGCGTTGCTCCTACGTCCCCGACAGGGGCCACGCACGCACCCCACCCATTTCTTCGCCTTTTGGCGCGTCTGCGAGCAGGCCCTTCCGCACCTTGAGCGCTCATCCTGTCCCTGTCGTCCGCGCTTGCTCCCGCCCGGGCCAGGTCCCTCACCTGGTGATCGTAGAGACGGACCGCATGCGCTACCTGCGGGAGGTCAAGAGCCACCACGAGCAGCTGCCCCGCCTGCCGTGGGTCCTGCACCACGACCCGCCGCACCCAGCCGCCGCCGCCGCACCCCCGCCGGCGGCGCGGGCGACGGCGCTGACCGCGGACGGCGGCGCCACATCCCCGCCGGCGGCGCCGCTGCCGCCTCCCGCGCCGCCGCGCTTCACGCCCTTTGCGCTGAAGAGCCTGAAGGAACACGTGGATGCGGTGGGGCTGGACGGCTTTGAGGCGTCGCGGGGGCGGCCGGCGCCGCCGCGGCCGTACTTTCAGGAGCTCGCGAGGCGCTACAAAGTCAAAATCCTGACGGAGCGGGGTCTGTACGGCTCGGACTCTCGGAACCAGCACGCACAGTCGCTGCAGCCCAAGGCGTATCGCCGGCGGGTGGGGATACGGGACTGAGGGAGGGTAGGCGGGCATGTGGGCGGGTCGAACAAGCCATGGGCGGGCGTGGGTGGGGGGCTCAGGGCGGGCAGGGCGGGGCGCCGGCTACGGAGTGAAGGGGCTTGGGTCATCGTGTGCGGGGGCTTTGTGCAGCGGCGGGGCGGGTGATGGTTGGCGGACCACTGCGTGCGTTAATGACGGGGACGTGGGGCGAGGGAGTTATGGATGTGATGTCGGCGTCAAGCTGATGGGGCACGATGGGACGCAGCGGTGGCGGCGCGATGCCGCTTTCCCGACGGTCAGTTTGCAAGGGCCAGGCGCACAGCACCCTCGGTCTCGTACCGAAATTGACGCTGCGCGATTCTGCGACTCCTGCGGTCGCGCGCGATGTGGCGTCGCACGATACGTGGCAGAACAGGGGGGGAGGATTGCCGGCGAAGCGCGCTCCTTGCCAATACGCCCGTCGGCAAGGCCCGGGCTGCACTTTTTGGGGTGTCGAGGCTGCCGCGCCTGCGTGGGTCTTGGCAGCGTTGCGGATTGCGGGTTGCGGGGGGGGGGGCTCGGATGGTTTGCCCCCGACTTGAAACGGCGGAGCGACGGAGCCTAGGGCGGGAGGGCGCGCCGGCCGCTCGCCTTGTAGCCGCGTGTACCCTTCGCTTCCTTTCCAGCTTCCTGCTCGTCAGCAGACGGTTTACAGGGAGGTGAGCAGCCGGGGCCGGGCGAGAGCGCGTAGGGGAGGTCGTACTCCTCTCCCCGATGGGGAAAACCAGCGACGCCCCGCCACGACCCCAATGCCCCGCTATCACCCGGTCGTCGCCTTTTTTTGTGTACGGCATTGTCTTGGGCTATTACAAGACAGCAGCGGTCCCGGGATACCAACACCCATCGTGCCCTCAGACACCGTGCGTGCCCAGTGTCCTGACGCGAGCCCGGGAGTGACGCGTGTTCAGCCAGTTTCTCTTTTCTTCAGCCACGACGGCACGCATGCCGGTGCTGTGTAACGGTCGCCGTCCCGTGCGGAGCCCCGTCCACCATCAGCCGCAAAGCGACAGGGCCTAGGAGGGTGAGACACTGGTGAGACGACCCGCATGCCGTACACAACGGACGGTTGTACTCCGGCACAATGTCATTTGATCCGCTAAGAGGGCACTCAAGGCACGCAGCAGTCGGCTGCCTAATTCCGCTCTGCCTGCGCATCTGCATACCGGGGCGCCTGCCACCACCGCGCACACGCACGAGGGCCAGCCGATGCTTGTAAAAAAAAGTACCAGAAACGGGGAAGGCAGCCCCACATGAAGCCCGCAAGACCTTGCGTTGTATCCTGTTGCGAGAACTCGAGCACCGTTCGCATGTCAGCATCACGGCCGCATCGCGCACGAGGCGTGCCGCACCTTACTGCTGTGCGGTAGTCTGACTGTGGTGACAGCACTCCGGTCCACCGTACGCCCAATGAGCAAACAAAATGGGCAATGACGTGCGTCAGGCATCAGCAGCCCGCCTCGCGTCGGAACAAAGCACAACCCAGGGGGGAGTCGGCAGTTGATGCCGTACATGGGCCCCCTTTCAATCGGGTGGCTTACACGCACCCGCTCTCGTGCACCTGGCCCCAGCTCACCGGGCACACGAGAAGGAGGACACGGCAATAGCACACTGGGTATACGGTACGTGTTGGGTCTGTCTACGTGCTCCTACGCTGATCACCTGCCACACTCCCGCCTGCAATCGTACCAACGCGCCATACCTCGAAGATCAGTTGAAACCACCAACATGAGCAACGGCTCCATCTGTAACCGGCTGTTATTTCTGCCCACGGGACAGGCGTGAAACGCGGGGTCCAAGGTTTGCTAGCGGGTGTCGGAACGCCCGGCCGGGGTTGCGCACATGACCCATGGGGCCCAGAGCATGCACAAAAAAGAAAGAGGATCCGCCGAGGCGCCCCATCGATCGACGGACAGGTCAGAATGGGAATAACAACAGCAGTGCGGATGAAGAAGTTACTGACCGCCCAGGACTATCCGACGCGGTCCGGTTGCGGAGTCCGCTCGCTGCCCGGCGCATTCGAGTTTCAACAAGGCCTTCCAAGAGGCCACACAGACGCGTCGCCAAGGAGCAACACACGCCATGAACGCGGTTCAGACATCTTGAAAGGCTCAGCTCACACGTCCGGTCATCCTCTTCCGCCCGCCCCACCACCACACCGCACATGCCCCTCACCAGTCACCACCACCGCTACGCATAACACAACGCGCCCCCCTTCCCCTATCTCATCCTCATTCTCCCCGTTGACCACCTGTCCGCACACGTCCCCCGCGTGGCGTGGCCCTCCTCATCCTCACGAGCACTGCTTGTAGCCCTCCTCGCCGCCGCCCCCCGCCGCCCTGCGCGCCACCGCCTCCACCAGCTCCGGCACCGTGTCGTGTTCCGCGCACATGGCCTCCAGGTCAGCGGGCGACAGCAGCTCGTCCACGAAGGCGGAGCGCAGGGCGGCCTCGTGGGCCGGCGCCAGGGGCCCAAAGTAGTGCGCCACCATGGACAGCGCCTGGCCCACCAGCAGCCGGCCCATGTACACCTGGGGGGCAGTGAAGGTGGGAGGGGGAGAGGGGTGGGGGGAAAGGGATATGGAGGCGAATTTGGTGAGTTGGCGGTGCGAGAGCAGGCGTGGGGCGCTGGGCGCAGTGACGCGGGCCACGTCAGATGCGCAGCGGCCGCGGATGCACTTCCCGGGTATCTCTGATCTTCAGACAGCTACTTGGCCAATGCATCGTACGTCACTAGGTCGTGAAGCCAAACCCAGTACCGGCCGGGGAGCCTGCCGCCCACTGCCGGCTTCGTAGTGCACCTACTCACGTCACCCGCCTGCAGGGGCCGCTCGTCGGGCCTGACCCCACCCCCACCCCACTCCACCCCACCCCGCCTCCTCGCCGCCGCCTCCCGCACCTTCTTGTTGATGCGGCCGGGTCGCACCAGCGCGGGGTCGAGCTTCTCCGGGTGATTGGTGGTCATGATGATGATGCGGTCGGGCGTGTCCACCACGCCGTCCAGCACGTTGAGCAGGCCCGCCAGGTTCAGCTCGTCGTCGCCGCGGAACAGGCCCTTGCCGAAGGCCGCCAGCGGAAGGGAGGGGCCGCACGCCACACCGCCCCCGCCGCCGGCCCCAAAGCTACCGCCCCCGACGTCGTCCCAGACAGACGGGGAGCTGGTCCCAGCCGTGCCGGAGGCCGCGGCGGCCGCCGCAATGTTGCTGCCGCTGCCGCAGCGGCGGCGCTGCGCACCAGACGATGACGACGACAGCGCTGCCCGGCCGTCCCGCTCATCGGCATCCTCCGCTTTGTTGCCTGCCTGATCCTGGTCGTCCTCCTCGTCCCCGTCCCGGCTGCTGCGGGTGTCGTGCGATGGGGCCTTGAAGGTGCCGCCGCCGCCGGCCGCCGCCGCCATTTTGGCGGCGGCGAGCTGCGCCATGACCTGCTGGGCGCGCGACGGCGTGCTGCCGTCTGCACCCGCCCTCCGCTGCACGACGCTGCTCGCGGCGTCCACGTCCTCCATCACGAAAATGGTCTTGTTAAAGGGCAGCGAGATGGCGGAGTCGGAGCTGTTCTGGATCTGAAGCTTGTTGTCGAACACAATGTCCTGCGACGGGTTGCCAAATCAGGGGCGCACACGGGAAGTTGGTGCCTTGGTATGTACCTATAAAGCCGATTCCCTCGAGCGCCGTCCTAACCGAACCGAAAGTATGGGACACCCTCGTCCCTAGCACGGCACACGGCACTCACGCGTGCGAAAGGATGGAAAGACACAGAGAAAGGGCCTAGGCAGCCGTACATACAGACACGGTACGTAGAGAGAACACACACGCCGTCGTACTGCGTGACCCGTACGACACCGCACCCCACCATGAGCTCCTGGTTGGTTGCGATCTTGGACAGCGGCACGGAGATGATGGACCTCTTTGTGTGCTGCGCCAGCGCCTTGATCAGGCTGGTCTTGCCGGTGCCGGGCGGGCCGTACAGCAGGAAGCCGAGCTTCTGGGGGTAGCCGGGGATGGAGAACTTGCCCGACTTGGTCAGGAACTGGTCAACCTGCGCGGGCGGGCGGGCGGGCGCAGATCGGTGAAACACGGCCGGCAGCAAGTTGAAGGATTTGGAGCAGTTGGACCAAGAAGGTGTGGAGAGGGCGGTGGGAGGGTGCGTCGCTAATCACTTGGCACAACGCTCCCCGCCCGCCTGTCCCCGCCCGCCTGTCCCCGCCAACAGGCTAGAAGCTGCACGCTCCCCTCAGCCCCTCTCCGCCCCTGCCCCTCCGCCCTTCTCCGCGCCCCTGTCCCCTTTCCTGCCCCCCCCTCGGGCCGCACCAGCTTGAGCAGCGCCTCCTTGTCGGGGTGGAAGAAGGACGCAAAGGTCTTCTCCTCGCTCAGCTTGTAGCGCTTGTAGAGGGCCGAGGGGGTGGAGGCGGCGTCCCCCTCCGCGGGCGCGCTCCGGAAGCCGCTCAGCACCGGCATGTACAGGTAGCGCGCGGGGTCCACGCGGGAGGTCTGCTGCCGGCGGTACGTCTGCGGGAGGTGGGAAAGGGGGGGTTACATGGGAGCGATGGAGAGGGAGGGGCCGCGGGATCCGCCAAAGTCAGGGAACTACAGCGGGGTCTCTATGCGGCGGTCGGCTCCACGTGCCCCCAACCCCGCGCCCATCCCTCGGCTTCACCTCTCATGCAACCCCCGACCCGTCCCCCCGTTCCCCTGGCCCCAGCAGCCGCGACCCACCTCCAGCGCCTCCTCCACGAAGTCCGTCAGCAGCTGGTTGCCGTCCTTCTCGCTGGACTCGAGCGTGTAGCGCACCTTGGTGGCCTTGGCCTTGTCGTCCAGGTTCTCGCACTCGACCATGAACCTGCGGGCAAGAGGGGTTTGGTGGGTGGTGGGCGGGGGGTAAGTGGAGTGGACGCGGGTTGACGGGTGGGCGGCAAGTGGCGGGGCGGGGTGCACAGG
>LSYV01000013.1:24786-35684 GCA_001584585.1 Gonium pectorale | reverse complement strand
CCCTCTACACGCTGGGGGTGTGCGCACGCGGCGCACTGCGGCAATGGGTGCTCGAATGTGACTCCGCACGCATGACGGTGCGTGGTCCTGGTTCGTTCCAGGGCGCGTCTTGCGTGAGGCGCGTCGAGACGTGTCTCTCCCCTCCCACACCTTCCGAAGGAAGGAGGGATACCAATCGAGGAGTGGACCGCCGCCCCGCCTCCACACTCCACGCCATGCCGCTCACCGAATGCCGTTCTTCAGGTCGACCCACTGGCCCTTGGGCGGCGTGAGGTTGAAGTCGTACGCGTGCTCGCCGGCTCGGCCGTCGTCGCTGTCGTCATCACCGCCGCCGCCGCCGCCCTTGCCGTCGTCGTCCGCGTTGCGCGCCTTCTTGCGCAGCGTCAGGTCCGCCTCGGGCAGCTCCCGCAGCGCCGCCACTCGCTGGTTGATGGCGTTGAGCACGGCGCGCTGCAGGATGGAGTTGGGAGGGTCGCTGTCGCTGCCGTACCTGCGTGCCGTAAGGGTCGGGCGGGGGCGTGGGGGAGGGGAGGGTAGGGTGCGGGCGGGCTTGGTGACCAATCGGGGACGAGCGGGGCTGGTGCGCAGTGCGGCACGGGTTGCCAAGGGGGGTGGGTGCGCACCGCAGTGCGGAAATGCAACGTTGGGGTGGGCTATAGGGGTCCCACGACGCGGCGACACATCGAGCCGCCACCCGAGAGCGCATGCGAGCAGTCCCGTGTGTCAGCGCGTAGCTTGGGCTGCCTGCCTGCCTGCCTGCCTGCCTGCTGTTGCTGATCGCCAGGCCCCGCCAGAGTCCCCCCGACGGCGGTAGCATGCCAGGCAGGCAGGCGACAGCCGGCAAGGACCCCGGAGCTCCGCTGGCCGTGGCGCCGGCCGTGCGGCCCTTCCTTGGGCAACCTCCCCCTTTCCTTGTTTAAAAAGCTACTGCATTATCGTGCACGTCACTCATTATCGTGCACGTCACTCATTATCGTGCACGTCACTCATTATCGTGCACGTCACTCACCAGTAGTATGTGGAGCGCTGGGTATGCTCGACGTAGCGCGTAAACGTCTTGGCCGCGGGCTTGGAGGGCCACACCAGCTTAGGCAGACCCGATGCCCAGGGGATGAGGTGCTTGAGCAGAAGGGGAACCAACAGACAAAGAACAATGTCGAATAAGCTGTTGCCAGTGCTGATCTTCTGCAGCAGGCCGTACTGTGGGGTGGGGTGGGGCGATAGAGGTGGGCAGCGTGGGCGACGGGGCGTCAGGGAGAGCTGCGAGGGCTGCCAGGCAAACAAACGAATGCCCGCATACTCCCTCATAGGTAGAACAAGAATAAAAGGTGGAAGAGCACACAGCGTTCAGTGAGGGTGTTTGTAGCGTGGTACAGCCATGGGTTCATGGGCACGGCCACGGCCGGCAAAAATGGGCGCGTGCAGATGGCATTGCCTGGTCGCTTCCCTTCATGGCTGCCCGACCAACCTGCGTAATAAGCTCCGGAGTGATCTCCATTTGCTAAGCGGCTAGAATGTCGGGCTGCGCCCAGGAAAAGGTCCAAAGCGCTTGCTTCGATGGTTGGAAAGGGGGCGGCGAGTCGCTGATTTGCGCAGTGATGCTGCTTTCACACACGATACTGTATTGACCAATAAATAAAGCTTATATGGTTCTCGCCTGCCTTAGACCGGGCCCGTTGGGCCTGGGCCCTTGTCGGTTGGGGTGGTTGGGGAAGCTGCTGAAAACGTCGCCAACTGACGGCCACAAGGCCTCGACCTAGGAATGCGGCTCCTTAGCAATCACATGGGAATACATTGCCCGGGGAGCGCGCCTGCGCGCGCATCCCGCGCCGGGCAAACACGGGCCCGGTAAAATGTGACCCGGAATGTGCAGCATGCAGGAAGCCCGAAGCCCAGTAGGCAACTGCCTCGCATGCAATCGCCAGGACACTTTCATTTACATTACCTGCAATCCTTAGCCGTGACACGCATCGGGGGCTGGGGCTGGGTAACCCGCATAAGCTGACACGGACTGACGCGCGTTACGAAACCAGCCCTGACCAGCAGCAGACCAGCCACCAGCTTCAAACAGCATAAGATTGTACACGGGCAGGCGTCCAGCCGTGCGCCTAGCCTAGCCTCCGTTTGGCATTGCGCAAGCGCGCTCCTCCTTCTAGTCCTCCTTGCAGCCTTGGGCGCGTCGGCCGTGCTCCTTCTAGCGTGCCATTCGCGTATGCCGCTTCAATGGACGTCCCCGAAGACTCGGACATGCAGCAGGTGTGGAAAGCCAGATGCGGGCGGCCCAGTTGCGGAGCGTTGCGGTGAGCGCTGTGATTAAAGAGGACACGGTTCGCCCGTTACCAGAGCTGTCCAGTGGGACGTCAGCTCCTGACGAGGGGGGGGGGCAAAGCCAGGACTGTAACCGTTTTATGCGAGCTCGGGGTTGCCACGGCTCGGCCGATTCCCTTGCAAGATCGTTGGGTATGCTGCCCTCGCCCTCTCGGTAGATACCCGAACAACCCGGCAGCGGCTCCGAGCAGCGTTTCTGGTTCTCTTTTTTTGAGCAACACCAACCGCGCACGTGAAAGCCCCATGGGTCGCAGCTGTCGTGTACAAGTTGGGCAGCTGCCATAATGCAGTGGATAGCACATTGTGGAGCATGGCGGATAAAGCCGGATGGAGCACGGCGCCATGCACCGCGCGATTTAGCCGATACATTCCACCTGGATCCACTGTCAATTGCGTAGGGCGTTGACTTCACTAACGCATACCAAGGGACTCAAAGCGCAAGCGAACAGTCAACGCAGAGCTGCTTTGGCTTGAGACCGGTATGCGATGACCAACAGAGCCCTCGATTTTGGCGAGTTAGGCTAGCTCCTTTCTCGTTAGCTTTGCTGGTGCCTCGGAATGGAGCTTAGGAAGCGGCGGCCCCAGGCCCGTTTTGGCGAGTAAGTTAGGCGCTCTTGGGGAGTTTGGCATGGGCTTGTCGCGGTGCTATGCACAATTGAGACAAGCTACGTTTGACAGCTCGCTGAGCTGCTCCTTGTTCACCGGCACCTCTGAATCACACCCAAATTCTCGCTCTGCAGCGAGGTGACCCTGGACACCCTTCTGAAAGTGGTAGAGCGATGCCGACGTATCATCCTATTCACTGGGTCTGGCGTTTCTGCGACCTCAGGTGTGCGGGTCAGAGGTCGCGCGCAGAGCGTTTCGGGGCTTCCCTGGCCGCTTCGCGTTGACTCAAACCTGGCAGCCCTTCATTCATCCATTGTGCGGAATGGCAACCGTGTGCGCGACGGGCGCGACCACGCACGACCCACCCGACCCATGCCCTCTTCCGCCCCACGCCCTCGTCCGCCAGGCATGTCCATGTTCAGCACCAGCAACGGCCTGTATGAGCGCGCGCGGAAGAAGTTCAAGGTGCAGGATGGCATTAAGCTCTTCACCTACTCGTTCTATCGGCAGCGGCGCGCGGAGGTGCAGGTCAGCCTGGCCGCTGGCTCAGAGTGGGCGCTGATTCAGCGGGAGCGCGGGGCGGCTGCCTTCCTGGCAGTGACCCGGCACCTCACCTTCAAGCTTCTGTCCCCCCGCACACCCCTGGCCTTGCCCCTTGCTTGGAATGCTGGAAAACACCACGCACCACCACCCGTGCCATCGCGCCCCTCATCACGCAGCTGCCATCCCCACACGCATCCGACGCCCCCTCCTCCCGATTACACCGAAATCCGATGGCCCCCTCCCCCGCTTCCACCCCCGCAGTCCTTCTTCGCCCAAATCTACACGGAGGCGCAGGCCAGCCAGGCCGCCACGGGCCACCACGCGATGGCGCAGCTGCTGCAGATGGGCACCCTGCAGCGCCACTACACGCTCAACATAGACGGCCTCGCTGAGGTGGGTCCCGCTCGGTGCAGCCGGGCAGAAGGTTGCCTGCCGTGTGGCCGCATGACAGTGTGGTGGACTGTGGCCATGGGGCCATCAGTTCAGGGTCCCATCCACACATGGGACCCTGAACTGATGGCCCGTGCAACGGGCGGTGAGTCGCCAGGGCCGTCGGCAGTATCACTTGAAGTGGGTCAAACGCGCCGCCGTGCCCATGCGTGCATGGAGGGGGGTGGCGATTGGATAGTGTCGGCACCTCATGGGGTGGGAAACGAGCTCATGACTACCTGCTCACGGGGAGGAGAGCCGTGCAGTGTGAGGTCGTAGGGTCCAGTCTGAAAGGATCTGTCGCGCGTGAGTGAGCTGGGACCGAGCGGCAGGACGTGTTGCCTGCGCGGGCGCAGGGGCTGCGCCCCGGAGACGGCCGTGCGCGCCGGTGCGCAGCGAGCGTCGACCGGGTCGACATGTTGGTGTGCGATCAGCACTCATATACTTCTGCAATGGGAGAGCAGTAATACGGCCCTGGAGGGGCCGGGCGCTTTGCTCCAACACGACACCACTGGCAGCAGCTCCAGCACGCGTCAGGTTCGGGGCAGCCGGTTGCGGCGCTGCCCAAGCTCCAACATCGTGCACCCACCATACCCTGCGCTGCCGGCCCCACCTTTCCCTAGCTCGCGAACAGCCAGCACCACGCGACACTCGCTCCCTGCCTCCTATTGCCTGGTGCTGCCTTGCATCGAACTGCACCGCGTGGCCCCGCCCGACCTGCGCTTGGTGCCAAATCCTACACGGAGCAGCAGGGTCAGCAGCTGATCCCTCGATCATCGATTGGGCTCGCCCCGGGCACCCGCCACCCCGTCTGCTTGCCCCTCAGGTGGTGGGCATGGACACGTGGCACCACGAGCGCAACCCCACTGGCTCCACCGTGGAGATGCACGGAAACATCAGGTTGGTGGGGAAGGCATGGGGGCCGCCCGGCCCCCCCCCTGCCCGCAGCGCTGGCTGGACCCCGGGGGCAGAGGAGAAAGCACCACGTGGAGGGCAAGCCAGTGGGCGCTGGCCCCTAGGCCCGCACCCGCGTCGCCGCGCCGCGCTCTCGAGGCACGAGTCGGGGCGCCTCCGTGCCCACCCGCATCCCACGCTGCGCCGTCCGCGTGCTTCGCTTCGTTACATGTCTGTTGAACGCCAGAACCCCCTCACGGATGACTTACTCAGGCGTCGCAGCGCATGCTGCTAATGCAGGCTGTATTTGCCCCCGAGCCCATTCTTGCAATTCGGCTTCTTCATTGATGCGCCTTACAAACTTGAAACCTCCTCTCCCCCCACCCAGGCAGCTGGTGTGCCCCACCTGCCACGCGGTGGAGCCGCTCAACCGGCACAACATCAACATAATGAAGGCGGAGCAGGCAGTGCCGTGCACGGTCTGCGGGAAGGACCAGCTGCGGTTCCGGGTGAGGCTGAGGGGCTGGGGTTTCCGAGGGTGGTAATGCCGGGGTCGCGATTGCCTGTCCGGCTGAACGAGATTTCAGGAGGAGCCTGGACGGCCGAATGGGGGCTTCGGAGGCGAGGGAAGGGGTGCTTTTCCGTGGCACTGCGCTTTCTTGGGCGACCGTCGGACGGGACGACAGGTCAGCACGGAGACCACGAGACTGGCGCACGGGAACCGGTGCGGACAACACATGGGGTTATGCCACTCCCAGCAGCCTCCCAGCCGCGCCGCCATTCCCCGCGGCTGTTTAAGCCCCTCCGGCTGTGGCTGCCGGTGCCGCCGCTGCTGCCCCTCCTGCGTGCCATACAGGTTATGCTGTACGACGACGGCGAGGGCGACTGCATCACCCCGGAGCACGTGTTCGATGTGCTGGAGGAGGACCTCAAGGTGTGCGGCTGGCCGGGGCAGCGTGGATGGCTAGGGCAGCGGGAGTGCGCACGCGGAGAGGTTGCGCGTGGCGGCAGGGCTTGGGGAAGGCACAGGAGTCGAACCGGCCGGGGTCCGCGGGGCAGGGCTTGAGGAAGGCACAGCAGTCGAGCCGGCCGGGGTTCGGGGGCCAGGGCCGTGCCCGGGGACGGTCGGCAGGTCATCCGCCCCCTTCACGGTTTTGCCGCCAGTCAGCCCACCTGGACCCGCTGGTGCTGTGGGCTCGCGGACCAGGCGCTTGGCTGGGTTCCGTTGCGTTCTGCGGATGGGATGCACGGCGATGACCCTGGGCCTTAGCCCTCTCCAGGCCTCAGCGGGTGGAACTCGGGTGGCGGGGTGCTGCTGGAAGCGGTCCCTGCCTTCGCCGCACCCCCCGCCCCACAGCACCTCTTCAAACCCCCGCCCTTTCGGGAGGGCTGTCAGTTGCGTGCCCCCCATCCCCACTCCACCCGGTCCCCCGCCCGGCCTGCTCTCCGCAGGTGTGCGACATGGTGGTGTGGGCCGGCATCAGCTTCCAGCAGTCGGCATCCGTCGAGTACTTCCGCCGCGTGAGGCACACGCTGGGCACGCTGGGGCGACTCAACGCGGTGCCGCAGGTGTGCGACTGCGTTGTGCAGGAAAATGACGTGCCAGGGTGGGGGCCGAACACAAAAGTGTGCGTGTGTGGGGGGGGGGCGGTTCGTTGGGCCGGGGCGTCGGGGGGCGCCGCCCATGCCCGATCGCCCTCTGCCCCTTTCTCACCTCCGGGACGATTGCTGCTGGCGCCCAGCCCGTTGATATCGATCCACACCCTTCTGTGCAATCTCCTGACTTTCCGACGCGCGCGTCCCCACACCGCGCTGCCCCGCAGGTGCTGATCAACCCTAGTGAGGACCCCTACTTCAACCTGCTGTCCGCGCTCTCCAACCCCAACGAGCTGCAGCTGCTGGACGTGCGGGAGACCAGCGACGTGGCCTTCGCGGCCATGACGCAGCGCTTGCGTGACGTGCTGCTGGCGGAGGCCGCCGGCGGCGGCGACCACCCGGAGCCCCACGCGCACCACGGGCGTGACGGTGCCGCCACGTCCACCGCCGCAGCGTCGCCAGCAGCGCACGGCTTCATCGCCAATGGCAGCGCTGCGCACTTCCACGTGGCGCATCCTGACGCGACGACGGCGGCGGCGGCGGCGGCGCACATCTTCACGCTGCCAGTCAGCAACGGAGGCGCCGCCGCCGCCGTCTCTGCCGGCAGCGGCATGGGGGTGGTGCAGATGGCGGCGACGGAGGGGCTGCTCGCCGCTGCCGACGGAGAGGTCAAGCTGGAGCAGTCAGCGGTTGATACGCAGGCGGCGGCGCTGGCGGCCCTGGCGCAGCAGCAGCAAGAGGCGGCAATCGCGATCGCCCAGGCCCAGGCGCAACTTCAGCTGCAGGGCATGCCGGAACCTGAGCCCGGGGCGGCGCTGACAGCGGCTGCAGCAGCGGCGGCGCAGCCTCCGATGGCGGCGGGGATACCGTCGAAAGAGGACCCCGAGCCGGTGAAGGTGGAGATGACAGACGCGGTCGCGGGAATGCCGCAGAATGGGTTTGGGTTGGCGCCCGAACCGGTGGCGCCCGAGCCGGCCGCCGCCTTCGGCGGGCAGCTCGTGCCCGCGGAGGTCAAACCCGATCCCGCGGCTGCGGCTGCGGCTGCGGCTGCTGCGGGGTCTCTGGGGCCAAGCCACCACGACGCGCTCGGGCAGGGCAACGGCCTCTTTGCGGCCGCCGCCGCGCAGGTGGCGGCCATGGGGGCCGTGGGGCACCCAATGGCCGCTGTCGGCACGCATGCACCGTTCACAGGGGACCCCAACGCTGCTGCGGCGGCGGCGACGGCGGCGGGGAGCTTCAACCTCCTAGGCGCCGCCGCATTCGCAAACGCTGCTGCCGCTGGCGCGGCCTCGCATGCAGCACCGGCCGCGATGGCGGCAGGCTCCTCCGCGAACGGCGCTTTTGCGGCGCACAGCATGCCGCCGGCAGCGCCGCCACCAGCCTCCAGCGGGCGGGGTGGTCCTGGGAGATACACGGGTTACGAAGACGATGACGAACCTCTATTTGTGGATGACCTGGACGACGAAGACTACCGGGAAGGCGAGGACGAGGACGAGGGGCGCTGCCGGCGCGGCCGGGGGCGCGGCGGGCGCGGCCGGAATATTGGTGGCCGCGGACGGGGCGGGCGTGGGCGCGGCCGCGGACGGGGGCGGGGTCCAGCATCTGCGCCGCCCGGCCCCGTGGCCACGCCGGCTGCGGCTGTGCCGAACGCCCTGGGGCTGTCGCTGCTGCTGGGGCTGGCGGGCGCGGGCGGCGCCAACAACCTGGCGCCGCTGTTGCGGCTGGCGGCCCTGGGGGCCCAAACCGGCCAGCAGCCGGTGATCGTGCTGCCGCAGCAGCAGGCTGGCCAGGCGCCACAGCAGTCGGCTCTGCAGCAGCTGCAGGCAATCCAGCAGCTGCAGGCCCTTATCCAGGTGCAGCAGCTGTTGCAGGCGCAGCAGGCGGCCGCAGCGGCGGCGCAGGCGCAACAGCAGCAGCAGGCAACGGCGGCTGCAGTGGCGGCACAGCCCGCAGCGGCGGCGACGCCTGTGCCGGCGGCGACGGCCGTGCCGGTGGTGGTTGGGACGGCGGCTGTCGCGCAGCCGGTGGAGCAGCAAATGCAGAACGGTGCGGCGCTGACGCAACCGCAGGTGCTGCCGCAGGAGCTATTGCAGCAACAGCAGCAACCTCAGGCAGACGCGGCGGTGCTGGACGCGGCGGCGCTGCAGCAACAGCAGCTCCTGCAGCAGCAACAGCTGTACCACGGGCAGCAGGCGCAGCACATGCAGCTTGACCCCTCACAGCACGCGCAGCTTGACCCCTCACAGCACGCGCAGAATGACGCCTCGCAACAGCACGTGCAGAGCGACGCTTCTGCCCTCGCGGCGGGCGCGGCGGAGGCGGCGGCGGCCGGCGCGGCTGACGGAGGCCAGGCGCAGCAGGCCGTTGACGCGGCGCAGCAGGAGCTCCAACAGCAGCTACTGCAGCAGTACCTAATGCAGCAGATGCTGCAGCAGCAGCAACAGCAGCTGGAGCAACAACAGCACGCGCTGTTGCAGCAGCAGCAACTCCACCAACAGCAGGACCTGCAGCAGCAGTTTCCGCAACCCGCGGATCCGCAGCTAGCGCACGCGGGGCAGGGCCTGCCGGAGGCGCAGCAGCAGCCGCTGCAGGCTGCGGCGGAGCCCGCGTCCGCCGGCTTTAACTCTGAGCTTCCCGGCGGCGACGGGCTGGCAGCGGGCCCAGGCGCGGCACAGGACCCGGCGCTGGCGGTGGACGCGGCTGGGCTGGCGGCCGCGGGCGGCGATGCGGCGGCGTACCTGCAGATGCAGATGGCGGCACTCCAGGGCGGCCAGGCGGGTTTGGGAGGCATGGACTTCGGGGCCACGGGGTGACGCACACACCAGCGTCAGCGGGCTAGAGCTACCGTGAGCATGCGCGGGGCCGCGTGCGGGCCGAGGCCGGGGGCCGGGGCGCCGGATGCCGGGGCTGTCGGTGGGGCGGCTTCACGCTCCATGGGTGGGGTGGGGCAACGGGGTGGGTCCCGCTGCTCGAAGCCACGTAGGCTGGTGTTGGGGTCGGGTGATCCGGTTACATGAGACCAGCCGTGTGTGGGCGCGGCCGGCTGCTGGTCGATGAGGGTCAGCGGTGAGGCCGGGGCGCGGAGGCATGGCAGGCGTTTGTCGAGCGCTAAAGATGTGCCTTGCCCCCCATCATTTGGATCGGGCCAGCCCGTGCCAGTCCACAGCGACGGTGGTGATTCTACGGGGCGCCGGGCGACCCTGCCTTCGCAGCAGTTTGACCGTGCGGCGCTGACAGAACGCAGCCAACTTCGCTGCGCGCGTTTCGGGGTGTACATCATACGTGGGCATGACGGGGCGATGGGCGCGCGCTGGTGAGCATGGGACCGACGGGCGCGGGGGAGGGAGGAGACCCTTTGTGTGACACCCCTCGGCGCAGAAGCGTGCAATGCTTACTTTGTGACGTGTACATGATGTATGGTATGTGCAGTATGAAGATCTGCAGCCGACTGTGGAATGTCCGTATGCTCTTGACTGGTGACAGTGACAAGCCCTGCGCCGTACGCGTGCGCACCGTTTTCTTGCCACCCTGAACGCCCTCTTTATGTCACAATGCGGCACCACGCAACAGGAGCTGCGTGCCCGCGGACGGGCCGGCGTGCACCTTGCGCAGTTGCGGCTCAGCGCTCGTGTAATTCAGCGCATCGGGCGTACGGCGGACACAGCACCCTCTGTGTAATGCGCCGCGCGTCGCCGTACAGCCCCGTACCGTACCCAGCACTCGCATCTACAAACACAGAAAGGTACAGCCACAGGGCTTGCGGAGGCCGGCTCACAGCCGCAGACGTCAGTAAAAAAGAGAACCAGAAACAGTCAGTCACCTCTCAATCCTGTCTCTGCGAAGCGCCTCCGACGCGCTGTACCAGGAGGGCCCGGCCGTCCGCCCCTGCTCGCACCCGAGGCGGTGTGGCAGAGTGGCACTGCCGCCATGTCAGCACCCCAGCGGGTGTGTGGTGCCGATTCCTCTTTGTCTGCTTACTGCAGCATACTGCAAAAAGCGCCGCCGGCCGCGGATAGCCCCGTCCGCGTGCCGGGGGCTACCGGTATTACCCGCCATGGCGTGGCCTTCCCGCGCAGTCCGGCGGTGTTGCCACCGCCACCAAGGCACCAGCAGGCAGTGCGAGGCGGCCGCTACGCCCACTCCTGCCTCGCACTCCCAGCCTCGTACGTCGTACACCTCACCATCGCTCGCCTGTCACCTGCCCTCCGCGCTCGCCTGTATAGACAAAGTCCGTTCCCATCTTCCCACCCGCTCTCCTCTCTTTCCATGATCCCAAGCCCCATCGCTCGCAGTCTCCTCAGCCAGGGCCCGCCATCGCCGGCAAGGGCAGTGCAGGGCCTGCCATCGCCGGCAAGGGCAGTGCAGGGCCTGCCATCGCCGGCAAGGGCAGTGCAGGGCCCGCATCGCCGGCAAGGGCGAGTGCAGGGCCGTCGCCATCGCCGGCGAAGGGCGAGTGGCAGGGCCGTGCCATCGCCGGCGAAGGGCAGTGCAGGGCCGTCGCC
>LSYV01000013.1:2568-13381 GCA_001584585.1 Gonium pectorale | reverse complement strand
GGAAAGGGGGGCAGAGGGGCAGGGGCGGAGAGGGGCGGAGAGGCTGAGGGGCTGAGGGGGAGCGTGCAGCTACTAGCCTGTTGGCGGGGACAGGCGGGCGGGGAGAGGCGGGCGAGGACAGGCGGGCAGGGACAGGCGGGCGGGGACAGGCGGGCGGGGACAGGCGGGCGGGGACAGGCGGGCGGGGACAGGCGGGCGGGGAGCGTGGTGCCAAGTGATTAGCGACGCGACGGTCGGCCAGTCTGGGCTGAGCAGAGGAAGTTATCGCCCTCTCCACACCTTCCTGGTCCAACTGCTCCAAACCCTTCACCTTGCTGCCGGCCGTGTTTCACCGATCTGCTCCCGCCCGCCCACCTGCCCGCCCGCCCGCGCAGGTTGACCAGTTCCTGACCAAGTCGGGCAAGTTCTCCATCCCCGGCTACCCCCAGAAGCTCGGCTTCCTGCTGTACGGCCCACCCGGCACCGGCAAGACCAGCCTGATCAAGGCGCTGGCGCAGCACACCAAGAGGTCCATCATCTCCGTGCCGCTGTCCAAGATCGCAACCAACCAGGAGCTCATGGTGGGGTGCGGTGTCGTACGGGTCACGCAGTACGACGGCGTGTGTGTTCTCTCTACGTACCGTGTCTGTATGTACGGCTGCCTGGGCCCTTTCTCTGTGTCTTTCCATCTTTTCACATGCGTGAATGCCGTGTGCCGTGCTAGGGACGAGGGTGTCCCATACTTTCGGTTCGGTTAGGACGGCGCTCGAGGGAATCGGCTTATAGGTACATGCCAAGGCACCAACTTCCCGTGTGCGCCCCTGGTTTGGCAACCCGTCGCAGGACATTGTGTTCGACAACAAGCTGCGGCTTCAGAACAGCTCCGACTCCGCCATCTCGCTGCCCTTCAACAAGACCATTTTCGTGATGGAGGACGTGGACGCCGCGAGCAGCGTCGTGCAGCGGAGGGCGGGCGCAGACGGCAGCACGCCGTCGCGCGCCCAGCAGCTCATGGCGCAGCTCGCCGCCGCCAAAATGGCGGCGGCGGCCAGCGGCGGCGGCCGCGGCGGCGCTACCGGCAGCCGCAGCAGTGCGATGCACGCTGCAAAGGTACCGGACCTGGAGAGGCGCAGCGTGGGAGAGCGCAGCCGTGACGGAGACGAGGAGGATGATCAGGACAAGGGCAAGGCGGGAGCGGAGGGCGGCTACAAGGCCCCTGCAACCGAGGCGCCGCTGGGGACTGCCGGCGCCTTCTCGCCCCCTTGCTCCATCACCTCCCTTCCCGAGTTCTCCTCCGCCACCACTACCACAACAACCGCCGCCGCTAACACCGCTGTCGATAACAACACCTTCACGGCAACCGAGACTACCAGTAGCTCTTCATCCCTGTGGGACGGCTACGCAGTGGCGGCAGCCTTTGGCCCCTCCCTTCCGCTGGCGGCCTTCGGCAAGGGCCTGTTCCGCGGCGACGACGAGCTGAACCTGGCGGGCCTGCTCAACGTGCTGGACGGCGTGGTGGACACGCCCGACCGCATCATCATCATGACCACCAACCACCCGGAGAAGCTCGACCCCGCGCTGGTGCGACCCGGCCGCATCAACAAGAAGGTGCGGGAGGCGGCGGCGAGGAGGCGGGGTGGGTTGGGGTGGGGGCGGGGTCAGGCCCGACGAGTGGCCCCTGCAGGCGGGTGACGTGGGTAGGTGCACTACGAAGCCGGCAGTGAGCGGCGGGCTCCCCGGCCGGTGGTGTCTTTGGCAGCGAGTGACGTCTTCACGCATTGAACATGTCGCTACCTGACCGGCAGCGCTTCCGTAACATCCTTTCGCCCCCGCTCCCCACCTGTACCGGTCAGCCTCACCGCGCCCAGCGCCTCCCGCCTCCTCCCGCAACTCCAACCCACCCCTTTCCCCTCCTCCCACCTTCACTCCCCCCCCAGGTGTACATGGGCCGGCTGCTGGTGGGCCAGGCGCTGTCCATGGTGGCGCACTACTTTGGGCCCCTGGCACCGGCCCACGAGGCCGCCCTGCGCTCCGTCTTCGTGGACGAGCTGCTGTCGCCCGCCGACCTGGAGGCCATGTGCGCGGAGCACGACACGGTGCCGGAGCTGGTGGAGGCGGTGGCGCGCAGGGCGGCGGGGGGCGGCGGCGAGGAGGGCTACAAGCAGTGCTCGTGAGGATGAGGGGGCCACGCCACGCGGGGGACGTGTGCGGACAGGTGGTCAACGGGGTCGGGAGCACGAGGATGAGGTTGGGGGGGAGGAGGGAGGGAAGGTATTGCCCGAGCGCGCGAGCCGGCGGGGTGGCAGGGCCACCTGCGGGATAGGGCCCATAACCTCCGGGGACGAGGCGAACCTGCGCCGCCGCTGCCCGTACTGCGCACAAGCTTGACACCTGTGCCCGAGCTGATCCTGCTGCCTGCCTCTGGTGGAGTTCCGGCCGCCCGCTGTCTCGCCTCTCGCCGTCTCGCCTCGCACCTCGCACGGCAGCCGGCGTCGGACTACCGTGAGAGTCCCACCCGGCCGCGCAGCGGGACGGCCCGCGGGCGAGCAGCTGGCCCGATTGGTCGCGTGCACGGGATGTCGGGGGCAGAGCCGCCCCGCGCCCGCCTGCGACCGTGAGTGGCCATCGACGGCTGGATGCGCCGGGTACCTGAGTGCATGAGTGCGGGCTTTCGTGCCCCCGCTCGAAGCGCCAGCGCCCCGAGCACCGCTAGCCAGCTGGTGAGCGCTGTGCGGCCAAGCGGTCGCTAGCCGGTACCGGTACCGGTACCGCGTGGTACCGGTACCGCGTGGAGCGAGCGGGCTGCGAGGGGTCGGGTGGCCAGGCTGGGTGTCCCAAGCGCCGCGCGCCAAAGTGCGCGATCGCGCCGCCCTTGTGTGTCGACTTTGCCCGCGAGCTGCGTGGCCGGCCCTGCTCACGCGTTTGCTTCCCGTGTGCCTCCGTGATCTCATCGACTATGACTTACACGTGCGTGTGTGTGTGTGCCTCGAGGAGGTGGCTGCGGTCGCCATGAGAGAAGACCAAGCTCGTAGCAAAGGCCCTGTCTGAATCCAGACCGGTTGCAGCACTGCATTTTATGGAATGAACTTGTGCCGGCGGCTGGTGCGTGTTGTTGGCCCGCCGACCCGCCGGCGGCCGGCGGCCGTGCGGGGCAGGTTTTATCTTTCACGGGGGATTGTCAGCCGCTAGGCGCTTCGCCACGCTGCCTTGTCGGGTTGCACAGCGTCGGGTTGCACAGCGCGCATGGCTGACTGCTGACCAGGCAGTAGTCAGGCATCGCGACACCGTGCGTGCCCGCCGCATGTTGCACATGCCTCGATATGATTGGCCTCGCAGATGGGCAGGTAGCGGTGACGCAGCCGCCGCCCGCGCGCCGCCGCGAGTTGTCCCTCGCTCGGCCTGTCATGACGTGACGTGACGTGACGTGCATCTTTCTGTCCCTCTGCAGTCGGTCCACCGATAGGCTTTGGCTTCAACCTCCGGATACAGCCGCGTCGCTGTCCGAGCATCCCAATCCAGGCAAGGCCTGAATGCGCGATGCCGCTTATGGGCTGCGTCCGGGGGGCAGGGCTGTGCGGCCCTCCCTCACGAGGGTGCAAGGGTTGCATGTTTCCAGCGGGGAACTGCGCAAGAGAGTGCACCGCCCCCGCCCCCGCCCCCCGCAAGCTTGTAACGATCAAGCGCCCCTGCTCCCAGCCCTGCCTTGCTCCGACCCGGCCTTATGAGCCGATCCCTGTCGGCGCGGGCGGCTGCCTGGGGCCGGGAACGATCAAGCGCGGAAGCAAGGGAGATGGTGGTGGTCCTCGGGATGGGTGGAGGGCGCGTCCGCGCGGGATTAGGGATCAGGGAAGCAAGCAAGCGGTCGGTTCGTTGTATGCAATCAACTGCGCTGTACGCAATCAAGAGGCGCGCGGAGGTATACACCATCGCCCTGTCCACCCACCATCACAGGGCGGGAAGACAGCAGGCGCCCACGGCACGCAGTGTGCAGTGCGCACCGCACGAAAGGCATGGCCCATGCATATCCCCGTGGCTCGATGGATACGGGCAGGGCACGTACGATGCGCCCGGCGCGCGGGTGCGGGAGGTGGCGGCCCACCCGCCTGCCCAGCTGCCAAGCCCCGCCCGCCCGCCCAGCTGCCACGCCCACACAACAAGCCCGGCCGCCAGACTGCAAGAACTTCTCACTGCCTTCCCTGTTTCTGTTTCCATTTCCGCTAGTATTGACTTTCGTACTATCGCCTTCACTTCCGCCCACCGTCCTGGTCCACAGCTGGCAGCGGGGCCATCCCAAGAAGCTTTCCGGAGTTCTTCGGTGCTGGCAGTCGGTTGATGGGGGGTGTCGTACGGTACGCGGGGTGCACGTGCTGGGCGCCCTCCTGCACGTCACCCCGGAAACCAACCTCGACCTATACCGCTGATGAGTGACGACCGCTGATGACGACCCCGTTCGCATCTCCCACGACGTCGTCCTCCCGCCGAGCGAGTGTGGCGCACGTGTACGCACGTACGGCACCGCTTCCGCCAGCGCCGCCAGCACCACGCTTGCCCCTGGCCGCCACTGGTAGAAGTCGCCACCGCCCTCCACGCACCACACACACACCGGGTCCCCCGTTCGTCCTCCACCCCGCCGGCATCGCAGCTCTCGGCTACGGTATCTGTGGCCGCTGCAATCGCGGCCTGAAAACCCCGCCGCTTCCACCTGCAAATCACAACCTGCAATGTCTTCACGGTGGCTCTACCCTTTTCCCAGCTTCTCTGAAACGTTCACCCCTGCCTGCCGTTGTTGGGCCACAGCGGCCGGATGTGCGTGAGGGGCGTGCTTGGTGGGGCTCTTGGGGAGAGGCCGGGTATGCGTCGCTGGGGTCCACGGCGCGGCGATCCTCAAGTCGTCTTAGTGAGTACAAGATGGCATGGTGCTGTGCAATAGCCTTGCCATTGCACGCGAACGTAAGGGACTTGCGCCGCCAGGCGTGCGCGGGCCAGCGCAGGCCACGCAGGATCTGGCAGGCTTACGCAAACCGTTAAATGGTCCATGGCCCCCCGGCTTTGACGGACGTGTAACCTGTAACTTGTAACCTGTTAAAACCCAACAGGACCCGTGTTGCACGCTGAGCCCTGCGCTTGAAGTCCAGACTGCGGTACGGCAGTGCGTTTCGGTTGCACACGTGCCATTCCCGGGCCTCCTCCCGCCCGCCTTTAAACTCACCGGTGACGAGCTCCCTGGGGTCATCGGGGTCTTTGCCCAGCTAGATCATGGCCGCCCTCAGCAGGGCCCCAGAGCAACAGCCAGCGCGCGGCCTGTGAGTGTGGCGGATCAGGGAAACTGAATCAGGGAGGGCAGACCCGAAGGTCGTACATAACCGAGGGTGCGATGTTTCCAGCAGGGCGCCAAGTACAGGGCATGGCGCGATGGCGGGCGAGGGAGGCGAGCAGACGGGCCCAGACCGCCCACCGCCTGCAGGGGCACGGCAGGCGGAACAGCGCAGGCATAACTGCAACGCGGACACGCAGGCGGGGGTCCCACAGGAGGCGCGTGTGCGTGGCAAGTGCGGGGGCCGCACAGGAGGTAGACAAGCCGCGGCGGGCGGATCAGCGAGTGGCATGGTCGCCATGATGGGCAACGTAGGTGGACATGGCCGAGGCTGTCATGTACGGTATCTCCAAGACACGCGCAGGCATTCATTCCAAGTGCCCGATAGATACAGAGAGACAAAGCGCACGCTGCCGGTTCCGCCGTCTGGAAGGCACCTCAGCTCAGCGCACCTAGCACAGCCCAGCCCAGCTTCTAGCGTTAAGCTCCTGGCGCCGCCGCGCGCGCCGCCGCGAGGCCGGGGTCACTTTGTTGGGTTGTTGGGTACATGGGCTGCCGGCTAGGATGTTTTTCTGCATGCCTGCCTGTCTCACACTCTCATACTGTCATGAATAGATCTTCTAGACCATATAAAACACGTAGATAAAGCGCAACGTGGCCCGCGCGACTGGATGCACCCTGCGGCGGCTGTTGACGACATGGCTGGTATCTGCACGGTGCCGTGCCCGCGGTTGTTTTGTAGACCAGGTACTGCGTTTGTTGACGAGAGCCTGGACGCCTCGTAGGTGCCTCGTATACCCGGCTTACTGTACAGCTACAGCGGCGAGTCATGCGGCTACACCGCGCACGCCCCGGGACGGAGCCATCCACGCCCCTCCCCGCTCACTCTTCGCCCGCCCGGCCCCGTCCGCAGGCGGTATGGCAATCGAGGTCCTGCCTGGTGAAGGGCTGCGTGCAGCTATGCGGCGGGAGGACTTCTCCGCCTATGCCCCCTGGTTCATAGCCCGCATGAGCGGCCGAGCTGGACAAGGTTCGGGCCCAGACATGGCCCGACGTGGTTCGACGCAACTTGTAACGCGGGCCATAAGTCGCTGGGCGTCCGTCGGGCGGCGATTTGCAACGGGGTGTTGATCGTGGAACGCCCAGGGTGCGAACGATTAGGAGGTGCGAACCGTATCATTATGAGTGCCCTCAACACGCGGGTTGAGCCCCTGGACTGGATGATGCGACGCCCGAGGAGCTTGCCGAGTTCATCTCGTGCATCGTCACGATGAAGGCCAAGGAGAAGCAGACCCAAGGGCTGTAAGATGCGTGGGCTGCGGGTGCGAGGGTGCGAGGGGGAGGCTCTGGCAGAGCATTTGCTGCTGGCTGGCCGCACGCCCTGCGACAGCTGCGACACAGATCATCATGGTGGGGGCTTTCTGTGTAAGGCGTGTTAATGCAGGTGGGGCGTGCAGCGCGCGAGGTCCTCATGGTTGTTGCTGTTAAAAATCACTTTACTTTTGAACTTTTTGCAGGCGTGCGTGTGCCAGCGCAGGCTAGCCAGGCTTGACAACGGTTTGCTTGTGCAAACCGTTTAAACCAAAGCGCGTTGCATGTCGAGCGCTGCGCTTGAAGTCTCAACTGCGTTATCATAGTGCGTTTCTTTGCGTGTGCGCGTGCCCCCACGGGTGTCCCTACACCAACTGTCACCACTGCATCTGGCACTAACTTACCGTTACCCTGCGCGCCGGTCGCTAATTTCCTCACGTTTGCACTTTCAAATCGCGTGATGCATCCCCCCTGAATCTATTGAACGTTGACTGCGGTGCAGGCTGCCGAGACGAGCGCTGCCAGCGCGCGCCAGCAGGGCGTTTGGGTTGTCAGTCTCACGAAATGAAGGCTTCCTCTGTGTCACTGTAGTATGGAAGCTCCCAGTGCTTTTCGCAAACGCACAGGTGACCGGGCAGGAACCTCGCGGGGGCCGCACTTGCCCTCTTGCGCAGCAATACATATAAACTCCAAGTATTATTGTTGCCGCAAGTTGGCCCCGGCTTAGCTGATTTTGTACGAGTGCCCCTGCAAGAATCCACGGGGCAGTCCACGTGCGCGCGCAAGAAACGCCACGAGCTCCCACACTAAGCAACTAGCTGGACGCAGAGCACAGTATCGCGGCAGCATAGCACCATGCCGCCGGCGCATTAGTCACACACTTTGAGGGCGCCTCTGGCCCCCGTCGACCCCGCCAGTCCTGCGCGCACCCAGTTCGCTCCGACACCTCTTGAACAATTCATAGAATGCCGCCCTGCAGCAGCGAGGCCGGCGCAGGGCAGCGGCTGGGAACTCTTCGTCTTGTCTGGCTCGTCGTCTTGGGGGTGCTCGCGGTGGCAGAGGCAAAGCGGGCGAACGTCACTACAGCCAATGAGTTCGTCGCAGCACTCCGGGACGTCGCAGTATCCTATATCGGCGTTTCTGGGCTTATAAACCTCAGTGCAGCCTCAGCGCTCCCGGCCGGGGCCATAGCCATCGGGCCAAACCGGCAATTGGAAATTGCAGGCGAGGCAATTCCTCTCCAGGGGGCCGTTCGCTACACCGCGGGGATAGACTTTGGTGCCAATGCGGCCGGCCTGCTCCGGCTCGCCGACAACACCACGCTCGTCTTTCGGGACATTATCATCTGGCACGGCCTCTCACAGCTTGGCTACGACTTTCAGATCGTGTCACTGGCGTCCAGCACGGCGAGGTACGGCGGTTGGCAGGCGACACAGTTTTGGGGGCGTTGACCGCCCCGCCGCGTGGCGGATATCCCGGCTGCCGCCTGCGCGCCGAACTTATCCCAGCTCCGCACGGTTAACCATTCTGGCGCGGCCGCGCGTTCCCTTGCAAAGCGATGCGTCGCCTCAATGTGCACGTTCTCGCGCAGCCCGCCCCGACCTGCCCTGCTTCGCTGCCGATGCGCACCGCGCGCCGCCTTACCCCCGCCTCACCCCGCCCCAAACCGATTAAACCCGACAACGAACCAACTCGTCGCCCCCCAACACTGCCCGGCAACCCGACTTGCAGGGCCACGCTCCGGTTCGCAAACACGGTGAAGATCCGCGACGGCTGCCTGCCGCTGCAGATCTTTGTTCAGCACGTCTCCTCCTACCCGCGCCTCCCCGGCAAGCCCGGCCAGCAGGTCGCCATCCTGCGGCCCGTGTGCGTTGCGGCGCCGCCGCCGGGCTGGCCGCAGCTGCTGCCCAGGAACTTGACCGCCAACGAGACGGCGGCGGCGGCGGCCGCGGCGGGTGCGGCGGCGGCCAACGATAGCTTGAGCTGCGTTGCCGAGGCGCTGGTGGGTGTGAGCGCGCGTTAGAGCGCAAGCGCGACTGCGGGGTTGGGGTTGGGGTGGAGGCATGTTGTGGGGGCGGAGCGCGCAGACTGGGTGGCGCGGGAGGGGAGGCGACGGGAGGCGAGGCGAGGCGTGAGGGCGCGTGGTAGGAGGCGCCGGAGGAGGGCGCCCCCTCGTTGCGCGGGAGGCGGAGGGGCACGACGCACTCGCGGCGCCGAGGAGGGGGGAAGGCCGCCGCACGGGCGGACTGCCTCGAGTGCTGGGAGCCTCACACTGCTGTTGCTCCGCACGGCTCGCGCTTTGGGCGCACGGGCGAAACGAGGGCCGGAAGCGGGAGCCTAAGGTCGGGGCGGGGCGGGGGGGGGGCTGGAGCTGGAGAGACGAGATGGAAGCAAAGCAAAGGCGCCAGCGGGGAGGGTTGGGATCCACCGCGCCATGCACATGCCGTACGGCGCGAACGAGAAACCGCCTCTTGCGGCGGCGCTGTCGCCTTGCCTGGCTTCGCCGCAGAGCATCGCCGACCTGGCGACCGCCATCCAGCGCTCCAGCGGGGAGTCGTACAACCTGTACGAGCAGAACGCCACGCACTGGTGTACGGCGTACGCCAGCATGTCGTGCTTGAGCGCCAGCGGCCCCGAGCAGTGCGTGCGGGACCTGCTGGCAACCGTCACCAACCGCGCATCCAACGCCAAGGACGGCAACGGCCTAACCAACATCCTGCTGCCGGCGCTGCTGACGGGTGAGGGAGGCAGCGTTGTTTGGGGGCGGGGGGGTCCTTCAGGGCCTGTGCCGGCTTTGCCCTGGATGGCTCTTCCGTCGACGCCGCTCCCTGCTGCCAAAGGCGCTGACGCCCGAAAGACCGCCCGCGCGCCCGCATGACACGCACACGCACACATACTCACGCGCTTACAAGCCGGCAAATGCTGTAGGGCTCCAGGTACGATGCACTCACAACGCCTACGCCTGTGCCATAACGCCTACACCTGCACCCCCCAAACCCCGCCACTACCGCCACCGGGCAGCCGCTTTGTCTGACTCTACCCAGCGCTAGGCTGCCGTCCCTTTTCTCTCTCGGTTTGCGCTTCCTCTCCCCCGGCGGCTCACCTTCGGGCCGCGCCCGCCCAAGCCAACTCCCCGTGAGCTAGCATGGGCGCGTCTACGACTCCATGCTCCGCGGACGCCTTTCAGCTTGCCTACGGACTGAGCTAAACCCCACGCCACGTGAACAGGCGGGCTGACGCTGGCCTTCTTGGGCGGCGTTTTTTGGTGCGTCCGGCGCGGCCGCGTCGCGAAGGCGCGGTCGCGGGCCGCCTCGGGCGCCGGTGGCGCCGCTGGCGGCGGGGCTGGCGCCGACGTGGAGCTGGGCGGAGGCGGCTTCGGCGGGGTCGTGGGCGGCCGCGTGGGGCAGGTGCTGTCCCGGCTGCTGCCGCGCAGCGCCGACCCGCGCAAGGCCGGGCCGTTTGTGCCGGTGGGGCGGGGCGGGCGTGGGGGAGCCTGGGGTGTGGTCCGGGTGCGCGCGGGGGCGGGGGGGTGGGGTTGGGGTGCGGAGGGGCAGACGTCAGCAGCCGGTTGTCTGCAGTGAGCGGGGCGGGACAGAGCGGTGGGGATTTTTGTGCGGGACGCGTGCAAAGGCGCGGGAGAGGGGTCGTCGGGGCGGGCGGGCGCGGGTGTCGGCTGTCTATAAGTCCCCAACTTGCGCTGCTTCCCAAACCATTCCCGCCCCGCAGCCGACCTCTCTCCCAACCACCGCCCGCCAACCGCCCACCACCCACCGCCCACAAACCCATCCACCCACAGGGCTACGTGCCGATGGTGAGCAAGGAGGCGCTGGACCGCATTGCAAAGGTACGTGCAGCGCCGTACGACGTACGGCCACATCAGTCATCACCAGGGTGTCCGAGTCCGGGCGGCGGACTTGTGGGCGGAAAAGAGTTATGCAGAACATGGGATATCGCGAGGATGCGTGAGCCTTGCGGGCCCCGACTGTGCACTGGCCATGCGGCTGGTTGCGTTGCGTTGTGGGAACTCGGCCGTAGCTTGTCCTTCGCGCCGACCCACGGGTCGCCGCCCCGCCCACCCGGCGACCCGCCACCCGCTCGTGCCCCTCCGCCCGCCTGCCCGCCCTCCCGCCTCGCCCACTCCCCAGGTCCGCGCCGAGCTGAGCTCCAAGATGGTGGTCGCCGACCTCGGACGATGACCGTGTCGGACGT
>LSYV01000012.1:2747740-2772333 GCA_001584585.1 Gonium pectorale | reverse complement strand
TCACCTCCGTCTCCCAACATCCTAGCCTGAACTGCATCAACGTTTGGTGCAAGCTAAGTGCCATCACAGTCGCCGTGTGCAAAGGGTCCCCCATCCAGCTGGCATACCGGCACATCTTAACTCCCGTCTCGCCGCTAGGGAAGTCGCGGGGTGGTCCAGTCACATGGGGCAGCCGCCACCGAGCATCAAGCCTGTCAGCAAAGCTATGGGTATGAGCACCGACGCGAAGTGTGTTACCCGCGTGCTACCCGTCAGTCCCTCCGGGGCACGGATACCCGCGTCAGCAATGAAGCGCAGTGCCCCTGCTGCCCAGTAATCAGTCACCCCATCGACAAGCGCTAGCCTCAGGTCTGCCACGAAGGCCCGGTGGCACAGCGCATCGGGGCGCTCTACCATTCCGTTCCAGAACTGTAAGACGAGCTTGGCCCAGTGGTACTGGAGCGGCCTCTGCGCCAACTCACGCAGCCTGGTTATCTAACGTGTTTTTCGAAAAACACCCCTTGTTGTGGACATGATTTTCGAAAAATGAGAGGGCAAACTTGACCCGGACTTGAGAAAAATGAGGTTTTGATAGGCCACGTATCGTCGTCAGCCACACGAATTCCAGGGTCCGCAAACAGCCCAAAACGAACGGGTCCGATCCCATCTGCCGCCAATCATGGACGGCTGCGGCAACATCTCACAAGGCCCCTACTTGGATGTGTGCCCAGGTGCTCAGTTCCGATTCATTAACATCAGTTTCGTGGTGATCATGATGGGCGGTGAAGTATCAGGTGCTCATGTATGTGATGATTCGGTTTTCGTTTGCATCACTGGCAGCACCCCTCGAAACGTTGACGAAAACGGCACGGTCCCGTGGGGGCGAAATCGTCCCCAGCTAAACGAATTTCGTGGCCTCCGGAGGAAGGGGAAACGTGCGGCCTGACGAATCCCCAAAATGGAAGATAACCAGGCTGAACTCACGGTAGAGCAGTGCTTGGGTAGGGGCGCGTGCTCCCACCACCGTTCGCATATAGGCCCTCTGCTCCTCAACCATGGGGTTCGTCATGGCACTCTCAAAAGACACCTTGATGAAGTCGGGGCCCCACACCTGAGCCCCATAAGAGAACACCGGCGCTACTAGTGTCCAGAACCAATCCATACGCAGTTTAGGCACGTGAATCTTATTCTCCCGACACAAAGCAATGAGGGAATGCATGGCTCGCCTCCCAGACTTCAGGAGCTCTCCCGTGCACCCGGTGAAGCGCCGTCCTGGCCCGTACGTCAACCCCAGGTACTTAGCGGTCTCACCTTCGTTCAGGGTCCTGAGCCGCTGGCCACACAAAATGTACGGGGCCCTGCGGAGGTGCTTTCTTTCCCGGGCACTCCCCCCAAAAGCCAGCACCTCGCACTTGGAGGTGTTGCAAGTCATTCCCGTCGCACCACAGAAGTCCGCTAGCAAGCGCAGTAGGCAATGCGCGCGCTCGTACCCCGTGGCCGCCAGGGAGGCATCGTCCACAAAGAGTAGATTGGTTAAGGTGTACTCGTCAAGGGCTGCGCTCTGTGCCTCAAACAACCGCCACTGGTCCGGCAGGCGCCACTTGCAATCAGCGTCATGAGCGTCAATGTAATGACCTAGGACCTCGATGAACAGGCCAAACAACACAACAGACAACGGGCATCCTTGTTTTACGCCCTGTCCCACGGAAAACTCCTGATGAAGCTTACATTCACCTTTACCCGCATCCCGTACCTCCTCATAGCTGGCCCGCAATGCGTCAAGGGTCTGCCCGTGGATGCCGTACAGCTCAACCACCGTCCATAGCGTCTCATGGTCTACGGAATCAAAGGCCTTAGCAAAGTCGATTTGCATAACAATGAGGGGGCACTCACCCGGCTTAGAGTGCTTGGCAATCTAATGCCGTAATGTGAATAGGTGGTGCTCCGTGGCAAACCCGTTACGACAACCAGCCTGGCTGGCTGCCCTCAGGTGATGGTCCTCGCAGTGCTTGCTAATGGCGGCCCGCGGCGGAGCCGCGGCTAAGCGACGCAAGACGCAATGCTGGAAACAACAACGCGCATGATGTATACGCGCGCTAATCGGCAAATTCTTATAGCTGTGACGGCGTCTACAACAAAAATACACACCCCCGAGTGTGTATGACCGTAGAGGTTGACTTCCAGGTTTCTGGTTCTCTTTGTTGGCTAGGGACCGTCACCAGCGCAGCTTTCACGCTTAAACATGGGCTGGTGCAGCAAAAATCCCACTGTGCTTGACCAAAACAGGTACGGTCATGAGCACCATGTACAATGCTGGAATTGTTTGTGAGGATCAGCGCACATCTTCCCAGGGCTCAGACCCCGAGACAGCAAGCAACCTGGGGACTGACAACATGAACTCATACCAAGCAGTAACGCATGACGCCAGTAAGCATGGTGTCGGCATCACTCCTGATCTCTGACACCAATCAGACGAGCAGTACACATGAATGAAGCGCCACGTACCATGCCATGATGCGGCAGAAACGTCTTGGGATCACAAGGGCCCCCTTCAACGCACTAGCGCGGTCAACATGGTATTCGCGAAGCCCAGCTGGTGGCACGTTGTGAACCACCGTATCATGTGATGTCTGATGTGCAGGTCAGCGCCCGACAACATTTCCGCTGGTTGACTTATGAAACAGTACGGCACGATACGAGCAACCAACGCGCACTAGTACTAGATTCACGCTCATGCATGCGATGTGTGCTGTACGGCTTGAGGGCAGCCCGTTGCTGCGCCCCTGGCCCGCCTAGTAGGCCACGAACGGCGGCGCGGGCAGGAGGCACGTCAGGTCCCGCCCCGCCATGACGATGCGCTGCTGCATGAGGAGCTCGTTGTCCGGCTCCTCCGGCCACCTGCGGGCCGCGCTAACCTGGGACAAGCGGATAAGGCTCTCCAACGCCCGGACGGTTGACCTGTGGGGCAAACGACGCGTGTACGTGGGTGGGTGCACAGAGAAGCCCCGGGTTCTGCAAAGCTCCCAAGACTTGCCTTTCCGTACTCCGCCCCTCGGCGCGGCGCATTGCGCCATGGTATGCCACCAGCATATGCTCCGCCTGCTTCGGCATGCAGCCAGGGTTGGTCATGAGATACACCATGAACTAGAGCATGGGCTCATGAACTAGGGCAGGGCACTGGCCCGCGAGTCAGCAAGTAGAAGGGCAGCAACCATGTCCCTCGGTCGTCATGGTCGGCGGCGGGCGGGTCCGCACCCATGCAATGTACGACCTGACGGTGTCCAGCGTACATTGGATGGGTGCGGAGTTCCAGCATGAGGGCCCACAGACATGGAACGAGATCTACCCACTATTGCTGAAGGCTGTTAAGGGAGCGACCTTGTGCTGGGGTCTTCCACGTTCCAGGTCCTTGTAGGCGCTCGGGTGTGTCATGGGCATTCCGACACTAGGCGCTACGCACAGACCGCGGCCGTGGTAGCCCTTACCATTTTGGGCCACAAAGTTCAAAATGCGCCAAGTCCAATTCAATCAAAAGAGTTCACATCGCCACCCTGCCCTCGTCATGTTACGGGCTTCCGATGAAGCTGCCGCGGTGGTGCCTCGACTGCAGAGCGGTCTAGCCACCCCCGCCTCAAGCAAGCAACCACCGCACAAACCAACGGCGCCACCGACTGCCGTCACCCCACAGCCAGTGAGAGACCACCATAGCGACGTCCAGCCGTCCAGCCGACCTACGTAACAACTACGACGGGCATGGTCCATGGATTCAGCGTCAACACATCCACTGCAGCAGCTCTTCGTTGCAGCCGCTACGCCCGTCATTGTACGGCTTCCCAGCATGAAAAGCATACACAGCACAAAAACGCAACCGCGGTCCCACCCCATACTGCTCAGCAGGGCCCCTTATCTGACCTCCTCGCCCTCTCCCTCGCCCTCGTCCGCCTCGTCCCATTCCTCCCCCTCCCCTCCCTCATCCTCGTCCGCCTCCTCCACGCCCCACGCTGGCAGCGGGTCTTCCAGCTGCGCTGCCCAGCCCTCAGGCCCCAGCGCCATCTCCTCGTCAGTCAGCAGGCACTCGTCCAGCATGGCCCGCAGCCGCTGCTCGTCCATGTCAATGCCGATCCACACTAGCTGCTGGCAGCGGTCGCCGAACACCGGGTCCCAGCCCGCGGCATCCTGACCCGTGGGTTTCTCCGTCTCAGGGAGTAGGCAGGACCACAGCGCACTGCTCAGGAAGTTGGGAGGGAGCGATCGGGGATAGGAGAACAGCAAAATGTAGAAAAGGGAACTGGATCGCAACACATGACTTGTGTAATCGGCGGATCGTATTTGTGATAACAATAACATTGCGCCCGGTCGTGCTCCGAGGCGGATGTTAAGGGAGTGGGCTGTGGCGCGGACTCTGGTGTTGCCAGGGTCCTATGCACCGCCCACCACCGCATCTTGTGCCGGTCTCCGCAACGAGCATCATTGACAGTCGAGCAGCGCACAGAGCAGGAGTGAACTGCGGGCGGCGGCCTTGCGGCGGCCGTGATCTAAGGAGCTGTCAGCTGATAACGGACATTGGCGGCCGCCAGGGACCAGGGGCGGGAGCGTACCTGCCTCCGGGATGGAGCCAGGGCCCTGTTGCAGAGCCCGGGGGGCGTCCCTCCTCAACCTCCGGGGCCAACCAACACCCAAGCCTTGTTGCTCAAGGCTTCACGACCCCCCGCACCCCCACACCCCCCACCAACACCGACGCACCCACCACCCCAAGTCCGAACCAGAACCCGTCCGAAGCTCCGTCTTCTCCCAGGAAGGGATCACGCCTGACCCCCGGGCGCTGGGAGTCGTAGGACGGGCCTCAACCCAAAGCCGAGAATTGCGGTAACGCTCCTTTGGGCCATACATACGATGGCCACTATAACGGGTGGCGTGGCTGAAATGAGCGCAGGAAGGTGACCACTCGTAAGTGCAGCAGCGCGTGTATGCAGAGCTCGCCCATAGCAGCTCAATCAAGCAAGCCTTGCAGGAGTGCTGCGGCACTCCACCTACATACGCCGGTTCCGTGATAACCCACCCGGGTTCGCTCTGCCAGGCTCCCCCAGCCGACTGCCAAATGCCCATCACATCGTGACGCGTGGCCAGCCAGAAGAAGCCCTGCGTGGTTGAAGGCGCGGAGGGGCGCGCGTCTCTGCTTGGGTCGAAGATCGGCAGTGAAGCTATCGTGAGGCAAAGGCGGAACACAGCAACCCCCAAATACTCCCAAGAGAAGGCACCACCCGAGACAGACGTGCCCCCCCCCCGATTTCTAGATGCCGGTGCCTTCGTACATCCACTAACCGCACAACCGAACAAGCCCCCGCCTACCGCTGCGGGCCGATGCCGCCCGGGCCGCGCTCCGCTTACCAACAAGCCACATTTCGCCCAATCAGTCCCGGCCCCACCTTTGTCCGCAGCACGCCCTCCCAGGTGCGGTTGAGCGCCCGCTCCAGCAGCCGGCCCGGGTGGAAGGGCCGGCGCGCGAAGTACACGAAGGAGCGGATGCCGTACTTGTCCGCCTCCGTCATGCGACTCGCGGCAAGATGGTGGTGGTGCTTGTGGTGCCGGTGCTGGACGCCGTCGTCCCGCCCCGATGTGCTCGGACCCCCCTCTTCCTCCTCCTCCTGCTCCTCCTGTGCATGCGCCAGCCGCTCCGCTTCGAACTCGTTCAGCAGCGCCACCCAGCCGGCCGATTGCTGCGCTGCCCCCAGGTCGAACGAGCGCGTCAACAGCACCTCGGAGGCAGCCACCCGGCCGCGGGAGGTGCGCAGTATCTGCGCCGGGCCGGAGGGTGCAGGCAGGGTGCATAGGAGGGCGGGCGAGGGCGTGTGAGCAGGGACTAACGCATCACCGCCACGCACGTCAATCCCAACAAAAAATGACACGTCTCAAACCTATCAAGCTGCGCGCACCCTTTCCGGTACAGCCGTACATGCGATGTGTACGTCTGCGCACCACTCTGCTCACCACTTAGCACACCACTTTGGAGCTTGCTGCGTTGGCCTCGAGCTCAATGCCCTGTCCCCTGTCCCCTCGCCATGTATGGGCGTCCGGCCGCTGCACCCGCCGCTGCTCCGGGCACCTGTCTCACCTGCCCGCACCACCCGACCAGCACATCCGCGCCATCCGTTCCCCGCCCCCGCACCTTTGCGCTGCTGTTCAGCTTCCTGAGCAGCGCCTCCAGCTGGGCCGCCTGGTGCTGCGACAGCAGGTCCGTCTTGTTCATCACAATCACGTCGGCGAACTCCACCTGGCCAGACGGAATGCAAGGCGAGCCCACTGCAATCATCGACTACCGAAACCATTTAAGGAGCTCCCGTCCACGTACTATGAACCTGCTCCACCCGTCCCCAGGTGTACCCCTTTCTTGCCGTCGCCTCGGACTTGAGGGACGCAATTCATACCCAGCCAATCACACCTCCCAGCCAAGCACGCATCATGAACCATGCACCCATGCACACCCAATAGCACTTGGGTCATGCTTGACGTTCGGTGGTGCCCCTTACTCGCCTATGCACAGCCAGAGGACATGTATCTTCATCATCTCCTTCCTCGAACCTTCCCTCACCTACCTGCTCCACGAGCAAATCGGCCACGGTGCGATCGTCCTGCTCATCGACCGCCATGCCCCGATCAGCCAGAGACTCGGCCGTGAGCACCGATGACACAAAGCGCTCTGAGTCCACCTGTGAGGGCCAGGGGTTGCGAGGGGGCATGGGAATGCTGGATGCGAAGGTGGGGAGGGAAGGCGGAGAGGCAGGTAGCTGACATGCATGGGCTTTCGCCTTGGTCAGGGTGCTTGCAGGTGCAGAGGCCATACCCATGCTATATTAGATTCATACGACAAAGCCGTAGGCATACCTGCACTACATCCGCACACCTGGACCATCCCTGACCAGGGCTCCTTCGTGGGCGCCGCAACCCGCCCCTTGAGCCTGACCTGCCTGAAGTGCCTACCAGACTGATGCCCCCGCCCTGCCCACCTCTCACCGCACCAACACAACAGTTCGTTGGGGCCAGACCTTGTCCTAACCCCCACCTAACATCCCCACCCACCCCCCACCCACATACTCACCACGGTGACCAGCGTGTCCAGCCGGGCCACCTGCGACAGGCTGCGGCCCTGCTCGTCCACAAAATCAAAAGTGGCAGCCACAGGCAACGGGAGAGAGATGCCCGTCGACTCCACTACCAGCAAGTCGAACCGCCGACCGCACCCGCCCTCCCGGCGCTCCGCCAGTCGCCGGATCTCCCGCACAAGGTCCTCCCGAATGGAGCAGCAGATACAGCCGTTGGACAGAGCCACAAGCTGCTCGCCGGCGACGTGCACCTTCTCGGCAATCAGTGCCTGAGAGGTATATCGCATGGAGTGTTGAAGGCGAATGGAGCGGTAGGAAAAGTCAAAGTTTGCGGCTTAGGTGGCCGTAGCGAAGATGGCACACGTCGTGCAGGGCGGGTCACGTTAGACTACACACTGGAAGGCCATGCGCGCCGGAGGGCGCAGCCTGGCGCTCCCAGGCCAGGTTCACACAACGAGGATTACACCACGGCTGCACGGCGAGCCTGCTGCCCCTTCAACTCTCGCCCATGCTCCATTTCGTTGCACGCCCACCTCGTCGATGTTGACGGCCGCCATATCGTTCACCAGCACAGCCGCGCGCAGCCCCTCCGTGTTATTCAGAATGTGGCTCAGCAGCGTCGTTTTGCCAGCCCCGAGGAAGCCGGATAACACAGTCACGGGAAGCAGGCTGTCTTCGACGGCACCAGGCGCTACGGCGGCATGGCCCTGCCAACCCGGGGCCGGGGTGTCCGCCAGCCCCGTGGACGCCTGGGCCGCCGCCAAGCAGACCTGAGAGAATCCGCGTGTGCCGTTTTGCTCAAGATACGTGTAGGACCGCCGTGGTGGCGGGGTCATGCCTCGTGGCGGGCGGAGCACCGCCGGTTGAGGCATGGCTCTGTGTGCTGGTCGGCACGCCGCTTCCGGCTGAAGGTGGGTGTAGATGAACAAGCGCATTTTGGTCTCTCGCAGAACAAACTCGGTGAGCCGCAGACACGCCGAAGAGGTAGGGGAACCTCGGGAGGGCCACACTCTAAAATGTGGTCTCTGTTGTTTCTCAAATTGCATGACACCGATACGCGTAGTGAGTGAATCCACGCAGCGTACGGCCCGTGACCCTATTGTGGCCCTATTTGCATTTAATTTATTACAGCCGTGGTCTGAACCCCGGTCAAGGAATGCTTTATACCTTCAATCTCGCACCGTTAAGCATTCTGTTGTTGCCGCCTTTCTCGGCTTTGTCCCGGAAACCCTGTGAACTCGGGCATATTTGAGTAGTGCATGCTGGTAGCTCAGTGGCTGAAGTCACTGGGCACACGCCGGACCATGCAGCAACCGCGGCGCAGCAGGAGCGGATAACGCGGCTCGCATGTCTGGTCGACGGGATCGTGGGCTGTCGGATGGCGGCTCCGGCTACGACCAGCCGAGGGTAAGCGACGGCAGGGGTCACCCCTGCGGTAGCAACCGTAAGCTAGAGTCGGGCGCGAATGTAACACTGCGATGTTATATGCGTCTGACAGATGTGCCTCCTAAAATATCTGTTTTCCTGCTTTCGTAGGGCCGTTTCTCGCAGGGCCGTCCTGCCAGGTGTGTATGTGTGTGTATGGGGGGGGATTAGGGGGCCTCAGCCGTGCAGTCTCACCGGTTGCGGCAGAAAGAAGGGGCGATGGGGGTTGGTTGGTTGGTTGGTTAGGAAGGGAGGGTGACGGATGGGCAATTCTTATGGGCAATTGTCGGCAAGGAGCGGTTTGCCAAACCGTCCACCGCCCACACCTTCATAAAAGGGGTGTGCGGGCGGGCTGCTTCCCTTGAGGCTTTACAGGGGCATCTCCTTGAGGACCGGGAACGGCTGGCGGGCTCAAACAGGAGTATCGTTGGAACTACCAGGGAAGCATGCACCCCGAGCACTGAAATGAAAAACTTTACCTAACCAACCCCATTCCCTGGCGCCCTCAAGCAGTACCCGTGCGTGCGTGCGTGCGTGCGTGCGTGTAAACACCCGATCGAGACTTTCTGCGGCATTACCAGCTGCTTGGGTGTGAGTTCCGTCCACCGTTACGCGGCGTGACCCTGACCCCTCCTGGCGCAGGCCCATGATCTCGGATCGTATGCAGGGGCCGCTGCATCACGGCCCTGGGTACCCGCCCCCGCACCATCAACATCCGGGGCCGTCTTGGTACGACAGCACCCCACACGGGCCCCCTGGGTACAACCACCCTCCGTACCATGCGGGGGCGCCGTACCAACCGCCGCCGCAAGGCGCCCCAGGGGGCACGCTGTACGGCGGGTACGGCGGACCAGAGTACGGCAGCCAGGAGGACGGCGCGTATAGACAGCACGTTGGATCATACTATCAGCCCGGGTATGCCGCCCCCCCTTTATATCCTGGGGAAACAATGGCGGTGACGGCTGGTTCGCACATGCATGGCGTGCCGCCCCCCGCGCCACCACTGGGGCCGCCACCGCTGCCGGATGAAAAGGTCGCGCCGCCTCCACCGCCAGGCGCGCCGCCGCCTGACCGGCAGGGCTCGGAGGAGCGTCCGCCGCTCCCGCCAGAGCCGGCCCCCGAGCCGGAGCCCCATTCCGCGAGCGGCACCCAAGAGACGGGGCAGTACCAGTCGCAATCGCAGCCACACTCACAGCCCCTATCGCAGCCCCTGTCTCAGCCGCTGTCGGCAGAGCACTCTGCCGCCGACGCGCATGACGTTGGATCCTCCCAAGCCTCTGCAGCGGCGGCAGCTGCAGTCCCGAACGAGGCAGCGGCGGGCGCAGCTGCCCCCGCTCCGCAGTCCCAGGCCCCACATCGGCCACCTCCGCCGACCGTGATCAGCATGAACAAGTCGCTGGTGCCAAGGGCGCTGATGCCCACGGGGCGCGCTGCCAACGCGAAGGCCGGTGCCAAGGGGGCGCCGACGACTTCATGCACGCGCTCCGCCACACCTCCAGGTCGGTCGTCGGGTGTGTGTGGGTCTCGGTGAGCAAGCCGCTCATGTAGTTACCTCGTCGGCACGCTTCTTGGGTTGCATGAAGGTTGTCGTGGCCGTATATGAGTGGGACGTCGGTTCGGGGCCTGGATCCCTGAAACCGGAGCTATTTGGGGACGCGTTGCCGCAGTTCTGGATGCAGATACGCAAGAAGATACATAGAATGGTGATTGGGGCCTGCTATATCTCTGTCCCGTTAATCCGTGCAGTGGGTGAGGATGGCGAGGTGGAGCTTGGTCAACTGGCAGCGGCGACGGTGGCGGCAGCGGTAATGACGGCGGCGACGCCCGTGCCCGCGGCGCTGCTACCAGTGAAGCCGTCGGCAGCAGCGTCGCGGGCAATGCCGGTCCGCGGCGGTGCCACCCTACCGCTGCTGCCCCCGGCCTCGCTCTCAGCCGCCTTAATGCAGGCGCCCGCCCTTGCAGCCACGGCAGCAGTGGCGCCCAACGCTAACCTGCCCCCGGATTTGGCAAGCATGGTAGCTGCGGCAGCCGCCACTGCCGCTGCCGCAGCGGCGGCAGCAGAAGGGAGAGGGAACGCCGTGCAGCTGGTTCCCACGGCAACCGTCACATCAGCATTCCCCGTGGTGATTCCTCACGCTCCAGCTGGCCTCACGGGTCTGGCAACGGACGGGACAGACTCGCACGACCAGCCACCTCGCAGCAAGCGGAGGCGCTGGGGACCCGAAGCAGGCCCCTCCGCGCACCCGCATGAGGCACCCCCGGCTTCCGGCGCCACCGCGCTGGCGGCAGGGCGTGACGAGGATGCGAGCGCGCAGCCCACGCGCACACCGCCGTTAGGCGCGGAGTCCTCTCCCTCCCCACTGCGGGTCCCTCCGTCGGGGCTGGGGACCGGCAGCAGCAAGTGGGGCCCCGAGGTGGCGCCGGGCGAGCACGTGGACGCCACCACAGCTGCGCAGGTGGCGGAGGATGCCGTTCAGCAGGCCATGCGGATAGCGGCGCGTGCGTCTTCGACGGGGCCGCCGTCGCTACCCGTGACGACGCCAGCCTGCCCGCAGGCGGCGCCCACCGGCGCAGAGGCGGAGGCGCCCGCTGCTGCTGCCACTGCGGCAATGGTGACAACGGCCAACGGCCGCCCCCACCATCGCCACGGTGCTCGCAGCGGCCGCAGCAGCCGGAGCAGCAGCAGGACCCGGAGCGACAGCCGCAGCAGGAGCCGGAGCATCGACAGCGGCTCGGAGAGGGGCAGGCTGCGGAGCAGGTGCGGAGAGTTCGCTTGTCCTTAATATCCTGCAGTGTGTGGCGCAAGTGTTTGATTGTCGAGTACTGAAGTATACGGGGTATGTGGGGAGTGGATGTGCTGCTGCTGCTGCTGCATACGGGCGCCGCATGGCGCCGGCCATTTCCGCCTCGACTGCCGGGGGCCAAGGTTGCTCGTACATCTGTCGCCCCCGGCGCTGCCGTGACCGTCGTGTGCACCTTTGCTCCGCTGCGGCCGCAGGAGCCGCACGCCGACCCGGGACGACCGCAAGCGCGCGCGGCGTAGCAGCGCGGAGCCGGAGGGCAGGAGCCACAGCCAGCGGCCTGGGTCCCGGGCGCCCAGCGCCTTGCCGGCCCCTGCACCCGCGCAGCACCCCGCCGAGCAGCAGCAGCAGCAGCAGCAACAGAAGCGCCCAGTGGATTCGCGCCCGCCGCAGAGTCCTCCGGCTTCAGGCCGCGACCGCGAACGACGACGCGAACGAGAGCGGGAGAAGGAACGGGAGAAGGAACGGGAGAAGGAGCGGGAGAAGGAACGGGAGAAGGAGCGGGATAGGGACAGGCAGAAAGAGAAAGAAAAGGAGCGTGATAGGGAGAGGGAGCGGGAGGCTAAACGCGACAAGGAGCGAGCGAAGGAGCGGGAGAGGGAGCGGGAGCGGGATCGCGACAAGGGCCGCTCGTTGCGCGACCGTGACGCTGATAGAGAGCGGGACCGGGAGCGCGGCGGGCGAACCGATGGCCCTGCCGGCCCGCCGATCTCGGCGCCGCCAACCGCGTCACGGTTGCGAGAGAGCCGCTCCCCGCAGCCCCAACCGCAGCTGCAGCAGCAGCAGCAGCCACTCCGCCGCGTCGCCAGCCCTTCCTCGCCACCACACGGCCGCCGACCCCGCAGCCCCACCTCCCCCTTAGGCCGCAGACCCCGCAGCCCTACCTCTCCCTTCGGCCGCCGACCCCGAAGCCCTACCTCTCCCTTCAGTCGCCGGCCCCGCAGCCCTACCTCTCCCTTCGGCCGCCGACCCCGAAGCCCTACCTCTCCCTTCAGTCGCCGGCCCCGCAGCCCCACCTCTCCCTTTGGCCGCCGACCCCGAAGCCCAATGTCCCCGCCCCGTGGCCGCGCAGCGGGTCCAGGCCCCAGCGGGGCGCCGCGCGACCTTGACCGGGGTCGTGCTGGCGGCCGAGGCGAGTATGAAGCACCCGCATCTCGTGGCGACACGCGGGGCCCGGGCGGACCAGGCGGTCGTGAGGGGCCGCGCGACGGCCGGGGCTGGGACTCCCGGGACGGCGGCGGCCGGGCCGGCCCAGAGCGCTACGGCCCCGGTGGTCCAGGCCGGGACCCACGGGACACGCGAGACGACCGGCGGGAGAGGGAGCGCGGGCGCGATCAGCCACCGGTACCGCAGCACCACTGGCGGCGGCCAGTGTCCCGGGATGCCTCCCCAGAAGGCCGCGGAGGTATCCCGGACGGCCCACACGGCTCTCGCTACCCCTCGCCGCATGCCGGCCGCCGCGGGGGCCTGCGGGACTACCGAGAAGTAGGCCGGGACGGGCGGGAGGGCCGGGAGAGCAGCGGCCGCGAGCGCATGGGCACCCCCGCATCGCCCGGGACTGGGCCACCCGCGGGCTTCCGGCCCGGGTATGGCGGCCGCGACCGGAGCTCACCCGCCCGTTCGCCCGGAGTGCACGATGAGCGCGGCGGCCCGCCGTCCCTGCGCCCGCCCATGGGGCCGCCAAGCCGCCGCTTCACGCCGCTGGCAAGCGCCGAGCCCTCGCCGCTGCCGCCGCTGCCGCCGCATCCGCCTCCATCTCATCACCCGCCCCACCAGGCGCATCGCGGTGGTGGTGGCAGCGACGACGGTGAGGTGGAGATCGAGGTAGCGGATATGGATGTGGAGGAGGGCGCATGCCCGGAGCCCGAAGCCCGTCACGATCAGCGGCCGCCGCACAGCCACGAGCGCCCCCCGCTGCCGCCTGGACCGCCCCCGCCGTCATCTGGGCAGTCCTTGCAACAGCAGGGCACGGGTGCGGCCTATCACGACGCGGCCTACTATGATCATTTTGACGGGTACGGCGGCGTGGCGCCGCCTCCGCCTCCGCCGCTTCACGAGCTGGCATCGCCGCCGCCACCACCGCCGCCGACGGAGCCGCCGCCGCCGCCCCCAGCGCCCCCGCCGTGGGCGCCGGTGGCGTGGAGCGCGGCACAGGAGGAGGCTCTCCGCAGCTGCTGCATCGCCGAGGTGCAGCGGCTGGCCAAGCTGTACGGGGAGGCGTCCAAGCCGGCTCCCTGGCAGGTGCGCAGCGGTGCGAATCAAAGCCCGGTTGTTGCATGCCGCCACTGCACTGCGCCCTTCTTTGTGTTGCATGGCTTGGTGTCGAGTTACCTTTGGTGCACGTTTCTGCTCCCGCTTGGACGCTCTCCGTGCCGGCATATCCCGGGGCCCGCCCTCAAGTGCTAACCTCGAAGTAGGTTGCTGCGTGACCTTGTGAGCGCTGCGGGACGTGTAAGCCGTGTGGTCAAACCTTCCCTGGCAGGCCGCTCACTCTCAGCGCTCCAACCCACTGAGCCTGGCGCTGTACTGGATGAGCGAGGAAGCGGCGGGCGAGTTCGCGGAGGGGGAGCTTGGGCGACAGGACCCGGACGACGTGGTGGCGACGCCGCTGCCAATACCGCAGCCGTACGGGCCAGGGGGAGGCGGACGTGAGGGAGGGGAGGATGACGAGGAGGGCACGCCCGCGCCGGAGAACCTGGAGCCGGTAGGAGCGATGGGAGGGACACACCAGGGACAGGGAGCCATGCAAAGAAGATGGGATGATGCGTTTCAGGGCGGCGCGCAGGGCTGTTGGTTCTGACAGCGTTCGGCCTGGCAAGGTGCGCGACCATGGATATCGATGCAGGGCGCCGGTGGGGATCAAGAGGCATGCTGGCTTTGGGTTGTGCTGTTGCAAACCAAGTACCTGGAGCTGAAGAGGCGTATGCGCGTAGCGCACTGTCCTACCTCCTGCCTCCGCTTGGTCGGAACGCAACCCCTTCGCTCCTCTGCGTGCGCGGCGTGCGCGCCCTCCCCTCCCCACCCCCACCCCCACCGCAGCTGCCGCTCACGGACGAGTGCCGCATCATACCCTGGGAGCCCGACCCGTACCGCCCGCCCGTGGACCTGCGTGCCAAGCCACCCGACCCGACCGCCAGCCCCCGCGCTGTCGCCGCCCCCTTGGGTCCCGGCGAGCCGCCCGCGCCCCTCCTCTACCTGGTGGACTTCCCCTCCGACGACCGGGCGTGGCAGCCGTGGCACCTGGTAGCCGCACCCCAGGGAGGAGCCACAGGCGCAGCCGCCAGCTCCGTATCCCTTGCCGGCACCGCCGGCAGCACTGCCGGCGGCGGCTCGTACGGCCTGGCATACTCCGCTGTCGGCCTCGGCGGCGGCAGCGGCGTGCGTAGCGGGCGGGACTTGCAGCAGCCGGAGGACGGTTTGTTCCGTTACCCCCGTCACGTGGTGAACGGTCAGGATGGGAGCCTACTATGCACGGTGCACAAGGCGGCCAGCCTGATGGAGCTGCGGGCCAGGGCGCGGGAAGGCGGCTCTGGGCTGCCGCTGATGGGCTGCAGCGTGCAGCGGCTGGCGGACCGGCTGTGGCTGCCGCTCACGGAGGTGGGGCGGAGCTGGGCAGGGTTGGGCGGGGCAGGGGGGCAAGGCGCGGCGGGGACAGGACGATGCGCGCGTGGAGTTATGGGTATCAGTCGCAATCCTAAGGACCCAGGACGGCTGAGGCAGGGGCTAGGAAACGTGCGTTGGGGGCAAGAGTCATGGGGCTTAGCCCTGCCTTTTGGGTCCTCTCAAAGTCAATAGCGCTCTGCGCTGCGGCCCAGGCCCATGCACCTGCCTACGCATGTGCGGCCGCAGGAGCCCATCGCCTCAGAGCAGCTGCACTGGGGCGGGGCGGACACAGGGCCACCATCCGAGCTTCTGCCACCATCGCGCTGTGCCGGCCGCGCCGTCACACCGCCGCCGCCTCTTCGTACGCCCGGCGGCACCCGCCCGGCGCTGCAGCTGCCGCGGAGCCAGCTGCTCCGTAAGATCTTTGGCACGTCGTTGCAGCAACAGGGGCAGCGGAGCGAGGCGCAGGCAGGGGCAGCCGCCTCCCCTCCGCCCCACCCCGACGGGTGCTCGCCCGCAAGCAACCGCGCCGCCATCGATGCCCTGTACGAGCGCCGGCCGCCCTCGCTCCTGTCGCCGCCGCTCCTCGATGGCGTAGCCCCGGCGGCCAGGTCGCCCACTGCCAACGGAGGCACACCGCCGGCAGTTGGTGCGGACTGCGCAGCCAAGCCCCGCGGCCTAGCGGCGCTTCGGGCCTGCGTGGCCGGCAGGGCGCCGCCAGCACCGTGCGCTAGAGCTGGGAAGGGCGACCTGCGGGAGTGGCTCTCTGGCCTACCCGTGCCGCAGAGCCTACACTCGGCATCCAGGTGATTGGAGTTTGGGCCCATGGGACTGGTCGGAAGTATGCCAGGAACGGGGCGTCGCGCCGCGCCGTGCGGCCTGGAGCGGTGCCACAATCTTCACATGCAGAATTGCTAATGGTCCTGGCATCTGCTGCTGACGTGTAATCATCTCTTGGCGTGGGGCACGGCATGTGCATGATGCTGATGGGGCCTCAAACCACTGGTTACCGCGCGCACCCTTGCCTGTCATCAGGACATCCTCGGACGCCGCCGTGGCAGCTTCTGCGTTGGAAGCGAGAGGCAAGGGCGGCGCCGCCGGGCCCTCCGCGGTCGGCCTCGCGGATGTCCCCTCTGCCAGTGTGGGCGCTAGCCGCCGGCTGTGGGGCCCCTCTCCCCCTCCGCACATGCTGGCCGAGATCCGCTATGCGCTGTACGAGGACGCGCACAAGCAGCTGCCCAGCAAGGTGCTGAGGCAGCTCATACAGGTGGGGCCAGGGCGGGGGAGCGGGGGCAGAGGAGGAGGCGAGGGCAAGGCGGATGTCGAGGCGGATGTCGTGACGTCGCGAACGTGGTTAAGTGGAACAGGGCAAGCGAAATAGGGATGAGCTGCGGTCGGGGGGGGGGGGGGCAAGCTGCCCCGGCACGGGCCTATTGCGTGCAGATGCTGGGCGGGCTGTCCTTCATGCCGGCAGAGGGAGTCTGGCTCGTGCTTCTCAGAGCGCATGGGGACGGGATTGTGCTCATGCCCTTAGTCCTCCTAGTACAGTAGAGTGTCCGTTGCTGCCGCTCGGTTGTTGAACGCGCTGCTGCTACCGATGATACCTCACCTCTTTCTTGTCGATGACGCGCCCAAGCTGCACGGCTGCGCAGGAAGTGCTGGACTCGCGCGAGGGTAGAGCGGCGGCAGGTGCGGCAGAGGAGGGGGGCGGCAGGGGGGCACGTGCGGCCTAGCGACCGGGCGGGACCGGGTCTGCGCCCTTCACACGCCTGCACCGGTTACATTACCGTAGCTCTGATAGTTGTGTGGCCACCGCCTCGCACACCCTCGCATGGGTCCGACGCTTAACATGCGCTCCTTCCGCTGTGGCGTGCAGTTGGCTCCAAGCGGCGTCCGCCCGCCTCGGCCTCCGAGCCGCCCCTCACCTCGCCCAAGAGGGTCCGCATCGCACCGGGCGCGAGCGCGGCCGCAACACCGGCGCCGCAGCAGACAGGACCAACTGTTGATACGCCGGCGGCAGGCTGGTCCGGAGCGCAGGCGCCTACTCTGCCGCCCGCTGCCGCCGGCGAGCCGAGTGGCAACATCGGTGCTGCGCCGGATGCGGCTGTCGGGGACGTCGAGGGGGATCTGCGGCGACAGAGCTCAGCAGCCCCGGGGGCTCAGCAGCCCGGGGAGGCTGTACCCGCTAAGCGGTCGCGGTGGGGTGCAATGCTGCCGCAAGAGACGGGATCACCACCACCGCCGCCGCCACCGCCAGAGACGGCCCATGTGCCAGCGGCCGACGTTGATGCGGTGGCCGGCGGGGAGGTCGCAGCGGAACATGCAGCGAGGCCTGCCGCTGCGGGGACGCCGCTCATCGGATCGACGGAGGATTCTACGTCCTGCGCTTCCGGTAACGGCGCGCCTCCCCCCGCGCCAGCCGACGCGAGCTGCGCAGCAGCCCCTGCCGGCGAGCCGCCATCGCAGCCGCAGCCGCGACAAGCAGGTCTGGACGCGGCGGAGCTTCCCACGCGGGAGGCAGGGAAAGCGCAGCAAGTCGAACCGGCGCCTGGCCTCTACGGCAGCCCGGTTGCCGCCAGCCAGCCCAAGCCCTCGCCAGCTGCGCTCGCGTCCGCAATGGCCGCTGACCGGGCCTGCGGGGGCCCCGTGGCAAGGACCGGCGTGTGCTCGGAGGCCGCAGCGATGGACGCGGTGCGCGCGGCCGCCGCGTTCCTGGACGCAGCCGGCGGCACCGACCCGGCAGTAGCCACTGACCCGCCTGCGACTGCCGACGCAGCTGACACGGTGCCGGCATCTGGCAGCGCGGAGGCGGCGTATCCCGGCGAGCAGCCCAGCGCGCCGCCTGCCGCAATGGAGGCGCCCCCAGCGGCAGCGGCGGCGGTGTTGGGAGGTGAGCTCCCCGACGGGGGCAGCAGCGGCGGCGCGTTGCGGTCGCGGGAGGGTTCGGCCGGCCCCATGGGGCCGGCGGCGCCTTCGGTCCGGGGAGCGGGCGAGACCGGGGACGGCGAGGCGGCCGCGGCGGAGGCGGAGAATCGCAGGCTGATGCGCATAGCGGAGAAAGCAGCGGCCAAACGGCTAAAAGACGTGGAGGTGTGGAAGGAGCCGGGAAAAGGTGGCAGTGCCTTGACGTGCTGTTGAATATGGATGGGGAGGTATGGTAGAAGAAGTGCACGGGACTAGGGCCGTACGGGCTACCTGCTGTCAGTGGTCCCGCATCTCGGCTGCTGCAGCTGCCCCGCGCTTTGGCCCAACTAGGCAGTTCTCGTCCCACTCCCACCCCACCCCGCAGGCGATCTACGCCATATGGATCGGCAAGGCCGTCAACCTCATGAAGGTGCGCCGTGCCAGGGGGCGCCTATCGCGCTGCGTTCCTGCGCACTGGCTGTCCTTCCGATGGGCTGGGAATGTGGCGGGCACAAGGCGTTGTCCAGGGCGTCGCTGTGGCTTGCAGTGCCTCGCCAGGCGGCCCGCGAGGCTCGTTGGCCAGGGCGCGCTGCCGGCCCGGTCACCGCAGCAGGGGCCTCTCAGGCAGGCATGGCTCCTCCCTTTCGGCGGTGACTGCTTAAGGCTTACCCTGCCGACTGTGTTCCCTCGTCCCCACCCACTCAGGTCGGGCTTGACGAGGTGTTTCTCGATGACCCCTGCAAGGTGGGGCGCGGCCGCACCCACAGGAGCGCGGGGGCCGCGGGGCGCAAGATGCTGGCGGGGCATGCGGGGGAGGGGCCCGCCACCTTGCGGTTTCTGTGCAGTCGGTAGCCACGAGGGGGTAGCCACGAGGTTATTCAAGGCGCCGTTCGTAGCCCTGCTGTAAGCCGTGAAATCCAGTGAGACATCCCTGCCACGTCGTCCCTTGTACCCGCCGGCACCTTCTGTATCCTGTACATCTATACAAACCTCTTTTCTGGCACCGATGTTGCCTCTCCATCGTCCCTGTCCTCTGCCGCGGCGGCGCGCAGGTGTTGGGCGACTACGCCGCCGTGGTGCCCCAGCCAATGTGGTTCAAGCGCATTCAGAAGCAGCAGCGGAAGTATAGCCATAACGAAGGCGGGCTGCGGCAGCTAGAGGCGGATTTTGAGCTAATCGGCGAGAACGCCGTCGCCTACAACGGGCAGGTGCTGGAGGAGCTGAGGCGTCAGCGGGAGCGGCTGGCGGGGCGGGGCGGACCTGAGGGGGCGGGTAAGGGCGAGGAGCTGCAGCGGCTGGCGGAGGAGGAGCAGGTGCACAGGGCAGTGCTGGCGGCGGGACAGGAGCTGCGGCAGCGCGCCGCGGAGGTGTTTGCGGACGTCCGGCGGCAAGTGGCGGCGGAGGTGCTCGGCCTGGACAGCGCGCAGCGGGTAGGGCGATAGGGCGAGTGGGAGCGAGTGGGGTGCCGCCGCCGCATGGGGCATGGCTATGTATCTTACGGACTGGGAAATGCGTTGTGTGTATCAATTAGGATCCGTAGGCGGTTGTGTTGGCCGTTGAGCGCAGGCAGGGTTGTCCGGCGCGGCCGGCAGGCTGGCTAGCGGTAGGAGGTCAAGGTGGTGGTGAGGGTGGTGGTGGTAGTCGGGGCCACTGAAGGCCTTTCAGCCACCGCGAGGCCACCCGTGTATGGCGGCTCCGCGCTCCTCCTGGGGGCCGTCGTCACTAGGGCTCCGTGAGGGCTTGTGGGGCACGTAGGCCTGCTGAGGTGTGGCTGGCTGGTTAGGACGGAGTAGTGCGCCTGTGGCTCCTGAGGCACAGCTCACGGGGACCGAAGGGCTCGTGTGAGGTCTTGGTGGCGGTAGTGAGGGGCGCACGTCGGCCCCCACGTGTATGACACATGTCGCCGCGGCGACAGCGGCTCGAGGCTATCACCTGCTCGAACGACAGAACTCGGGTTGTCAGGGCGGGAAGCGGCCAGGGTTTCATGGCCACGGCTGGCGGTGCGCGGCTGATGGTGATCAGCGCGGTGGAGGGGCGACGGGCAACGGCGAGGGGGCCGTAGGAAGGTCTCGTATAGGCTGAAGCGGTACAACGCGCAGCGTTTAACGTGCAGAGGTTGGGCCATCGTCCGTGCCGGTCGCTGTCCAAAGCCGTACACTGTGATGCACCCGCACTGCGCACGCGACCGTAGGCTCGTTCCACGGTTGGGGCCCCAAGGCTATGCGGCTACGCGTCATCCTGCGCGTGGCGTTGGGGACCCCCTGGCAGCTCATGCACGGGTGCTTGGATCGGGAACCCGGTCATTCGTGCCTTCCACGCAAGACGCAACAGAGATTACAGTGGGGAGCCAGCTACGCTGTCAAGCTGCCTGCGCCCATTCGGCGGACGGTGTAGTAAGGTACGCCAACCAATACACCTGCAACTTCACCGGTGCCCTTGCACACATACATGAAGGGGCATGGTCGTTGGGAGCCCCGCACGCGATGCACGACGGAGGCAACAGACACGCACGCACCGCCGCCAAACATACGGTACGCCCGCAACGCGAGCCAGGCAGTGCGCATGGATACCGACTAGGTACCGCCCGCTCTCGTCTTGTGCTCCGCATGAGTTGCCAGCCTGCGGACATGCGGACATGCCGCAGTGCCACCTGCCAGCACGCGGATGCACTGGCTGCTATCCTACCCCCACCCCTGCGACCGCCCGCCCGCCCCCCCCCCCTACCGCGCACGCTCCCCGCATACCCCGCCTGCCCGTCCCCCCGCCTCTCCCATCCCTGTACCTCCACCCCACCCGCCGACCACCGCCCGGCGCGCATCACCGGCTGCCCAGGCTGCCATTTCCCCAGTCGGCCCCCTCCCCCTCCTCGCCCTCCTCCCCCCACGACTCGCACTCGTCCCCCTCGTACAGCTCCTCCACGCTGCACCCTCCCGCCAGCCGCTCCAGCCAGGACGACACCACTGCGGCGGCCCCTGCCAGCGCGCGCTTTTGGCTGGCCAGCACCGAGACGGCCAGGCGCTCGGGGCTGCAGGGGGGGGGTGCAGGGAACGTAGGATGAGACTTGTAGGGAACGCACAGGGGGTTGGGAGGCAACTTAAAACTTTGGCTTGGTGACGAGGACGGGCTGGTATCAAGATCGGGGCAAGCGGGTGTAGGGCAGAGGACGTGACGGGGAAGGTGACGGCGTCACGCGTCATTCAGCACACTCCACTCCCCGTCCCCGCCTGCGCTCACCCATCCAGCCGAGGCTCCCCGCCTGCCCCCGCCAGCCGCTGCGTATCGTGCTGCAGGGAGGTGGGAAAGCGGGCGGCGGCGCTCTCGATGAAGGCTGCCAGCGCCCCAAGCAGCGCCCGCTCCGTGGCGGCGCTGGCGGGCGCGGCCAGGGCGCCCATGGCCCGGCAGGCGGTGTCCAGGTCCCGCTCGGTGGCCTTGACGCGCCAGCCTGCAGGGGGGGGAGTGGGGGACAGGAAGCGCCCTGCTTGCTTGCCGAGGCCGGACCGCAAGCTGAGGGACGACCGAGTGGGGTCGGGAAGCCCAGGCAGAGGCAGAGGCAGCTACAACGGCAGCGGCAGTGCACGGACATAAGGATATGCGAGGTAAGGAGTCTGGGGAGTAGTCGGCTGCCCCAACGCCCCCCACCCCGCCCACCAGCTGCCGACGCCCCGGCCCCACCCCAGCACCCACCCCACCCCCTCCTGCTGCCGGCAACGCCTACTACAGCTCGGGCTCCCACGCAGACATGGTACATCATTTTGCCACCCAGAACCCCTTCAATTCATCAGCGACTACAGTTTTTGCAGGTACGCCACAGCGCTGCTTGCTCGTCACTGACACCGAAGATTTGCAGGTCGCCCACAGCTCCACCAAGACCGCCATTGCTCCTACTATTGAGTATGAGATTCGGTGTCCGCGACGCGACCCGTTTCCCTTCTTCATCTCCCCCCTCGCCTCCCTCCCCTGACCTGCCGGCCCAACCCTTCAGCAACCCACCTGCCCGCACCATCGCGCCCCCGACCAACAGCTACGTGGATGCTACGTTGAGTTTCCTTCCTTACAACACCAAATCCACAGGCTACCAGCCGTACCGACCTTGAAGCGGCCGTGGGCTGGCTTTCGGTTTCCACTCTCCCGCCCCATGTCCCCACCACCGCCCCTCGTGCCCCCGCCGCCGCACCTGCCCGCACCAGCTCCGCGTCCGACGCCAGCGCCGCCCGCAGATAGGTCAGGGTTGCGGTGTCGGGGCCGCGCGGGCCCAGTGCCAGCCGCGCCTCGCCCTGCACCCCTGCCAGCGCGCGGAGCAGCACCGCGTTGCGCGGGCCGCGGGGGGCCACTGGCGGGCGGGGGGCAGACGGGGGCGGGGCAGGGGCGGGGAATGGAGGATGTGCGGTACTTCGTCCGGGGAAGGGGCGTAAAGCGCAAGAGTGGGTGAGCGTAACCTCACGTGGCGGGCGGGCCGGCGGGGGTGCCCTTAGGGAGTCCAGGAGTGCCCACGCCCCCCTGGCACAGAAGAAGTCCGTACCGGCCCACTGAGGACATGGCAAGCGGGCGTGGGGAGGTGAGTCCTGCACACGCGGCCCCCGCCCCGCCCCGCCCCGCCCCGCCCGGCTTGCACGCCTGCAGGATTCGCCACTCACCCACTTCCGAGGGGTCCACGTCGTAGCGGTCCCGCTCCAGCAGCCCGACCGCACCCTCCTGCACCTCCCCCTCGTCGGCGTGCGGCCCCGCGGCCGGCGCCTCCCGTACCGCCGCCCCCGCCGCCGTCGCTGCCGCCGCCTCGGGGTCCTCCAGCCCGTAGTCCAGGAACAGGTCGGCGGGCGACAGCCCCTGCCCGTGCGAGTCCGCTGCCAGCTCCCCGGGCGCGTACGGCCGGTGCGCCGCTAGCGTGACGGCGGACAGCTCGAACTGGTAGGCCGCACACGACTCGGGGCCTGGCAGGGCGGGGGCGGGTGTGTGTGTGGTGGGGGGTAGAGGGTTGGAAGTCATTCTCACTAGAGAAGCCCTGGGGCGCATACATGTCCCGCCCATTTAAAAACTGGCTGAGCGCTGCGAGTGGAAGGGAGGGGCCAGGGTCCCCGGTGAGCGCACTCCCGGTTATTGCCGATGCCGCGCCTCCCGGTGGTCCTGTGCATTTATGGACCACATGGCCTAGTGGTTTGACGGGTTGATTGTGTGGTGGTGGTGGGGGGTGTATGTGGGCTGGGATTGCAAACGGCGTGCTCAGACAACGGCACAAACCCACCCGGACCAGGAAGCACGAAGGCATCCCAGCCGGCAGAATGCGGTGTGTGTGCATGGAGGTGGGTTTGCTCGTTCAGCCAGAAGTGGCCTGACGGGCGCTGACGTACGGCGCTGACGTACGGGCCATGACGTTCGAGCACAGCGGGGACGTATGCACAAACTTTAAGCGCCCTGAGGGCCAGTCCATGGACTGAGCAGCACCAGCCGAGGATGCCGACGCCCTACCGCCTCACCCGCCTAACATCCTCCCACCCTCCCACACTCGCCCAGCGCCCTCATGCCCCGCACCCTGGCTGCGTGTGTCCCATCACTGCGTGCAGCCGCATTCCCTTGCCTGCAATGTGCATACCATACTTGCCAACCCCTCCCCTCCTCCTCCGCCTGCCCCCCTCCCCCCCCGCACCCGCCGCCGGTTTCGCAGGTCGTCAACAACTACGCCCAAGCCACCACAACTCCTTCTACTGAGGGTGCTATTCGGTGTCGGTGACGCGACCCGCTTCCCTCCTTCATTCCCCCCCCCCGCGCACCCGCCGCCGGGCAGTGCTGCAGCATGTCGGCCCAGGGCACCAGCGCCAGCGTGTCGGGGCCGTGGCTGGTCCAGGTGCCGAAGTACGACATGTCCCCCTCGAGCGCCTCCTCCTCCGCCAGGTCCAGCGAGAAGGAGCGGCTCAGCAGCACGGCGGCGGCCCAGCCCACGGTGGAGGCGGACACCAGCTCAGACTGCGGTCCGGGAGGCGGGGGGTTAAGGGGGTGGGACGGAGGGCCGAGGACGGGGTTCATGCGGTGGGGAGGGGCAGACGGGGAGTTGGACGGGTGGGCGTCTCGTGGACCGCACCTGGCCCCGCCGACCCTAGAGCGAAGCGGGCTGGCGGCGGGCGATTTGTGCCCCCTCCGCGGCTGCTCAGGGCCGCACACGTTCCCTCTGGCTTGATGCCCGCCCACCCGACCCTCCGCAACAGCCCCAGTACTGCACTCCAACGATCGTCCCCCCTCCCGGCCTGCGCCCCCCGCCCCCACCCCTGTGGCCGCCCGGTGCCTCTCCGCCAGCGGCAGCTCGTTGGCGCCCGCCACCAGCAGCACCTCCGTGTCCTCCGCCACCTGCGCCTGCCGGGCCGCCAGCACCCCCGCCAGCGGGCTGCCCGCCAGCCAGGCCAGGCGTTCGGGGCCCCACAGCAGGGGGTGGCCCGACTGCGAGCCGGAAGGGTTGGGGTAATGTGGGAGGGGGGGGGCGACAGTGAAGTCGCGACGAAATGGAGGCAGCGGGGCGGGGCGGGGCGGGGGGGGGGGTAGGCAGCAGTGGACTGGTCCCACTCCCCATTGCCTCTGATCGGCATTTCACTGTTCACGCGTCTCTCCCTACCCCTCCACCGGCCGCTACAGTTACGAGGCCGCTACAGTTACGCCCCCTAACCCGTCAAATCCCTATGTCGTGTTTCCTTGTTACTCCAGCGCCCTTGCCAGTGCATCTACTCCCCCCCGCCACCAGCACATGCCTGCCATGCCGGCGTCACCCGCCGCCCCCCACCCGCCCAAACCCCCAACC
>LSYV01000012.1:2721955-2738741 GCA_001584585.1 Gonium pectorale | reverse complement strand
TGGGGAGATGGGTCACTCGCTGTGCCCTCACCTTTCACAAACGAGCGGGCGTGCTTGCACACCCACCAACCGGCCAACCCCCGCGCCAACCCTCGGACTCGCACCTCCACAAAGTCCTTCGAGCGCGAGTGTGTTCCAATGGAAACCAAAAACAGCTTGATGCCCATCTCATCAAGCCGGGGCTTCACATCCCTGCGGAGCTGGATGGCCAGCTCCCTGCGAGGCGGGTTGCATCGGAGCCACACAGTTGCATGTGGGACAGGTTAAGCCAATGCCAAGGTGCATGCGAGCATCTAGTACTGACCAGCAGAAAAATCAGCCGAAGCTCCGCGCGAATGCCACAACCGCGCGCTCGCCCGAGCCCCACAGCGTGGTCAGGTCCACCAGCTGTCCGTCTGACGAACGAATGACCTTAACGCCTTTCATGCGGCTGTACGCCTGGGTGGTGCCATTGGCGGCAAAGGTTGGGGACGCAGCGCATGTAACTGGCCTCGCCGTCCGAACCGCCCGGCCATAGGCAGGAGCCCTCACTGGAGTCTGTAGCCGCTGCATATGCATGTGCGTGTATGATAACATGCACTGGGACTAGGCGATAATGAACTACGGGCTGTACAGCGTGTTCCACAGACGTGTACGGCCCGCTGCCCACCTAGACAGTCTCGCCCACGGTCTTGCCCCAAGGCATTCGTATTTGCAGACAATGCTGCGTGCTGGAGCGACAGTATGCAACCACACTCCAGTAGCCCACACTCCCCTCCTTGTTGCCTGTAGTACACACCGCAAAGTAGGCAGGGCTTACAGTACGCCAGCGACAATGGCTCATCAATTGGGCCACCCGCACATTCCATTACCTGAGCTGCATTTACCTCTGCGGACCCTCCCCATCACCTACGTTACCAGTAACACGCAGGCGGTCTACCCCGATCCACGCACGTCTTTGCCTGACTGATTGCGCTGAACCACAACGGTGACAAAGGCAGCATGACCAGTCCTTGCAACCAGGTTCATCATATATCGTGTATGGTACAATTTTGCAACCGGGAGTCTCTCAAGGGTCATCCGAAAAGCCTTTGGGGCACGACCAATGGCAGCCCAGCCCCATAACCTTCCCCCTAACGCTAGATTCCACATTCCCTTGATTCCAGAGCCCCATGAGCTAGCCCTTCAAGCTATATCCCTTGCCCCCAAACGCCTTAAACTTGCTCTCGTCCTTTTTCTCTTCCTCGGGCGGGGGTGGTGGGGGCTTGGGGGCGCCGCCTTGTTGCTTAGCCTGGCGTCGAAGGAACAGGGCGGGGCGATCAGAGGTTGCGTAGCCTTCCAGAGGCGTTCGTGGCATGTCGATGTTGCAGGTTAGAAGCCCGTCAACAATTCCCGTTACCCCCAAGCCCATAAGCTACGCCCAAGCCCTGGCCAGACCATCGCGCCTGAAGCTGACAATCACCACGGTAACACGCCCCATGCCAGACAGCCCATAAGCCCGTCATATGGGGCATCAAACCCTTTGCCCCACGCCGTCTCACCGCCAGCTTGGCCTCCAGCCGATTGCCGGTGGGTCCAAAGTTGACGAAGGTGCCCGCTTTCTGGCCGCCACCGGCGCCGGAACCGGCGCTGCTGCCCGAGGGTGCTGACCCGGACGGTGCGGAGGTGCTGGGCCCGCTGGCCAGAGCGTTGGAGGACGGCCCCCGCAGCGGGACCGGGACGGGGTTGGACGGCCCGCCGGCCTTGCCGTCTAACCGCCGGCCGGTGCCCGCGAAGGCCAGGAACTTTGGCTCCTCGGGCTCCGGCTCTGGGGTGGAGCCTTTGCTAGTGGAGGGGCCCGCGCCTGTCTTGCCGTCGGCGGGCGCAGCCGCTGAGAGGAAAGTTCAAGGGCGGACGACAGATGGCAACGCCGGTGTTAGCTGCATTTGACATGGCATGCAAAGCTCCGAACGGTAAACCGCGGCGCCTCCTAGCGCCGGACAGCGCGCATTCTAGCCACGGCGTCATACTCCGCGCGAAGACGTGGCGTGCGTGAAACAGATCCCATCACCGCAGCTCGCAGCACCTCTCCCGGCCACCATCTTCCGTAGTTCGCGAGCCCGCTGCATCCTCGCCCCTGTTCCCCAGGCCGTACCTGCTGCCGCTGGCTCGGGCGCCTTAGGCGGCACCCGCTCGGGCTCCTTGTAGTCCTTGGGCGCCTCGAAGTCCACCTGGCAGTCCGTCTCGATGACCGAGATGGCAGGCCCCGGCTTGGCGTCCTTGACCTCGATCTCGTAGTTCTTGTTGTTGTAGTTAACCACGAAGCAGTCGCCCACGGTGAGGCAGCTGTAGCTGCGCAGTGTGCGCTCCAGCACGGCCTTGGGGTTCGTGATGTCCAGGAAGTCGGAAGTGACGGGCTGCAGCTTGACGTAGGTGCCCTTGGGCAGCGACGCGCTGCGCACGCGGATGGGGTCACCCACTTGCAGCAGCAAATTCTGCATCATCTGCGGGGGTTGAAGATCATGAAGGCGATGGAGCATGGAGGGGGGGGTTGACGACGCAAGTTTGAGAGGAGGGCGTGGAGACAATCCAGGCCAGAGAGGAGATCGCATACCGTTCCACTAGAGAAGCGAGGGGTGCATGCCTCCGTGGTCGTCCCAACGTGACCCCACCCAAGCCGTAAGCCGTTCCCGCAAGTCTACATAGACAGAGGGGAATGGGTGCATCTGATGAGCCTACCTCAGTAGTGCAATGGGCTAAACCTTTCTCCCTTCCCACCATAACTGTGTGCCGCCGGGTTACCCAAATAGGCTCGATGCACAGCTGTGTTTACGCATGATGGAAACCTGAAGCCCCGCGCCAGATATATTTCGTTGCGGCAGGTGTGTGCTCTTGTTGCTGCAAGCCGGTTCCCCTTGCGGATGGTGCCGTCCCCGCGTGTGGGCGTTGCAGTGACTGCCCTCGCTCAGCTGCGTTCGTGTAACGCACAGCAAGCACTCTTGCATCACCTCATGGAAGCAACACGCTGCTCCACGTAGGGGTGGACTCGGTGTGCTCTGCCCCACGTCGCTGAGCACACAAGCTCGCACGCCCGGCCCAACCCACCCAGTGGGGCATGTACACCACCCCTTCCTCCGCGATGAACTCCAACACGCCGCAGTGCGTGTGCCGCTTGGAATGCACGCCCTCTAGCTTGAAGAGCATCGGGTACTCGATGTGAAGCGACGCTGCGAGCAAAACCCCAAACATATTCACGTATGTTCGCGTCCATAAGCGTCAGTAAGCTCCAGCTCCGCCAGGTTACAGCGTACCGAGCCGCTCCAGCGCTGACGGAGGCATGATGATCTTGTCGCCGTGCTCCGCCGACTGCTTATCAATAAAGGCTACAGGCATAGCTCTATAGTGAGACTCGAACACCTGTGGCCCAAAGCCGGGGATACCCCCGAATCCCCCAAACATTCTCGGGCGGGAGGTGGAGACTTCGCGATGCGCCTCGCGCTAACAATGCAGCAATTCTACGCCAAATTGCTACAAATTCACGTGTAAAATGAACGTAGATAAAACGCGTGAACGCTCAGTGACGGCAAGTCTCAGTGTCGCGGTCTGCAACTTCAAGGCGCTTCAGTCCCATGTAAGTGAACCCTACACGTTGCCTCTCGAAACCGTTGCAAAGATGTAACCTCAAGGCTCGACGTCGCATCCACAGCACGCCGTACAACATAGAGTGCGTGTCGTTATCCAACACCTTCAAGCATAACGTCAGGACGTCTTAGACGTCCCAAACAGTCCGCGGAGGCGGCGGTGGTGGCGGCGGTTTGAGCTTGCGCAGCAGCGTCGGGGCGTCCCACATCATGAGCACGCTGCTCGCCGCAGTCACCGCATACCGGCCGTCCGAGGAGAATGCCACGGCCGTCACCGGGCCCTGTGTGTGCCCATCGAGGAATTCGGTGTTGCCGCTGGCAAGGTGCACCATGAAGGCGCCGCGCTTCATGGTGCCGAGCAATAGCAACTCGCCGTCGGGCGATAACGCAAGCGAGCGGACCATCTGCGGCAGGGAGGAACATGGGCATTTACAACGCAAGCGTACATAATGCCGTGCCGGCATCCAGGACGGCAATCCCTGCCCGGCGCCACCGACCTGGGGAATCCTGACCCGCCGCACCACCGCCGACAGCCGGTAATCAAACACCAGCACGGCGCCCAGCAGCAGCGGGCTGCTGTACGTGAGCAGCTTGGTGCCGCTGCCCACAAACGCCAGCAATGCTGGGACGTCGGGCGACAAGCTGTTGCGGTCACCGTCAAGTTCATGGTCGCCATCCCGCTGGCGCAGAGGGTTGCAAATGGCCGGGTTAGAGGAAACCAAGCAAGAGATCCATCAGCTGGCGCTACTACTTCACGGCTCAAGTCAGGTGAAATTGGCTATTGGGCTACCATGTGCACGATGTCTCACCAGAGGCACGTCATACTCAGCGATGGCGGTGCAACTCGGGTCGTCCCAAGGTGCTGGGAAGACCACAAAGCGGTCGCGCCAGCCGGCAGCGGCAAGGGAGGCGCCGACACCAGGTGACACAGCAAGCGCCTGCAAGTAGGTGGCCAGCGTTGGCAGTGTTCTCCCTGGCTTTCCACCAGGCCCCTTGCAACACCGGATTATTAGGTCTTGAAGTACCGGTATTTACACAGACTTGAACGCAGGCATTGAGGGTGTGAGCATGTCACGGATGTCGGGCCTGTGAGGACGACATGGCTTACAAAACAGTGCCGGGCCCTTGCGAAGGTACCTGCATGGCCCCGCTGCCAGGGAGGGCTGAGATGGGCGGGGGTGATAGCGGCGAGCGCCGACTTCCTCGCGGGGGGCTGGTGGGAGACGGCCCGATGGCTGTGAAGGCCGTCACAAAGGACACCAGGCGCGTTGATCGCATGTCGGTGATGGCCAGGCTCCCATCACTGCCGGATGAGACGAGGCACGGGTGCAAAGACGAGGCATAAATAATTGGAATAGGGTTGGGAAGGACACTGGTGCAGTGGCTGCCCGTCCTTCCAAAGATCCCAGCGTGCCAATGCGGTTCCCGAAGCAAACCAGCCAGCCTTCACCTTGAGGCCGTGAGCACTAGCGGTCTGAGGGGGTGAGCCGTGACCGCCAGCACCGGCGCCGGGTGCCGTGCCAGCGCCCACTGCAGTTCCACCACTGGCTCAAGTGTGAATAGCCGCAGTGACCCGTCCTGGTAGCCGCCAAGTAGCATGGGCTGAGACAACTGCCCGGGAGGCCCGTCAAGTGGTGATGCCTCAGCATCAGTGGCAGCGCCTTGCATCAGGAAGACAGCTGCGGTGCATGCCGACGTTGACTGCAACTCAACCGCCGGTTCAGCCTGCAGGGTGCGATACGGCACGGCCATCAGTAGGCGAGGCAAGCACGGCACTGAACCCCTTGTCCTCGGTTAGCACGACGGCGACTCCCCCTTATCCCCGACCACCTTACATCCAGAGGGCCAAGTTGCCACAGGCGCAGCAGCCCATCTGATGACGTCGAGGCAACGACCCGTGGATCATGCGGCGCCGCTGCCAGGCTCAGCATGGATGCCTGCTGCCCGCACACTATGGGCACGGTGCTTCTTTCCTGCAGGCACCTCGGGAATTGCAGGACGTTGGTCTTTTGGGCCTCCCTCATCTCACAGCAAGACAAATGGCCTGACTCCCTGGGCCTTCAACACGTAGTGCATGCGGCATTTGCCCAACGTACCTGCATGCCAACGAACCAGATTGTGGAAGCGGAAGTTGCCACCACGACGTCCGACATGCCCGGCTCCGCACTCAAGCTGCACACGCGGTTGTCGAGCCGAACGCTGTCCTCCTCAGCCCATGTCCCGCTGAGCGTAGATCGCCTTCACGTTCAAGGCAGCAAACGCTCGGCATTCAAGATGGCATACACATCATTATGTTCCGTCTGCTCGTAACCATTACTTGCGCTCCTCAGACAGGGACCATACCTGAAGCGGATGAGGGTCCCCTGGTCCGTGCCCACAAGCGCGTGGTGCTCACTTGCAGCCATACCGGTCACGGTTGAGCTGCCGGGGATGACTGCAACCTGTTTTGCACACAGCAGTAGTATGGTCGCACAGCGGCAAGCACCTAACGGGTTGAGCCGCTCCGACAATGACAAACTGCCTATAAGGGCAAACCTAAGGCTTCTGGTTCTGCTTCGTCCTGCATTGACAGCCAGGGCATGCGCACCTGGACCATGGAAGCCGATACCCCTTCTTCGCCGTCGGCCACCTCGATGTGCCACACCCTGGTATGGCTCTCGGAGTTTGAGCCGCTTGCCGTGGCCTTCTCGGGGGCTTCCGCCACCAGCAGCACACCCGAAGGATCAACCGTGAGAGCCGTGCAGGGCAACCCGGGCTCCCTGTCGCTGAGCGGTACGCTGCGTTGCTCCAAGAAGCTGAGGGATAGGCATAGAGGGCAGACATGTTTGACTCCATTCAATATCGGGCTTACACGGCCAGCGCGTCATTGCACGGTTGTGATGAAAGCGGCCGTGAACCCGGGCCCACCTGTCCTGCAGCGTCCACAACAACAGGCCGTCGGAGCCGATGCTGGCAAACGCGGGCGTGTCGCCACCCCATATCCACTCCACGGCGAGGGGCGGCTTCTCGGTGCGCCCGACTGCGACGAGCATGCCCGCCAAGACGTCCCAGACCACAACGGTCCTTTCTGGTCCACGGCCTAGAGACGCCAGCCATCGACCGTCTGGCGAAAAAGAAAGCGCCTGTGAACGTTGTCAGCGAACGCATCGTCAGTAAATGCAGCTCTGCTAGCCATAACAATATTCGAAAGGTCGACACTATGATATGCACACGTGCGTTTACCTCACCTGGACTCCTTGCGGGTGATAGCGCAGCCGCCATCGCTCATCTCCCGAGGCAGTGTCCCACACTACTACGTCGGCGAAGGGTGCGGTTGTGGAGTCGCCCACCGGGGATGCAGGAGGCGCCGGAATGACGTGGTGCTCTGGTGCCGCGGGCGCCGCAGCCACCTGCGAGCCGTCGCGCGACGCAGCAATGCAGGCCAGTTGCTGCTTGTGGCCGCGGAGGTAGCGCTGCTGCCGCGTGGTTAAGTGCTCCAGGACCACCATGTCGTCAACCACGTACGCGAACAGACCCGTCGCGGGGCGCCACACGACATCATGACTTCCGGTCGGAGTGTAGCCCAGTAGCCAGGAGCACTTGGGGGGCGTTGGGTCCCGAACCAGGGCACCGCCGCTTGGCGACAGCGGCAGCGCAAAGGATGCCGGCCGGGGGCTCGGCAAGGCGAGAGAGGCTGCCTGCAAGGCGCGCTGGTTTGTTGCTGCAGAGGGTGATACGGCAGGCGTGCTGAGGGCAGTTGCTCGCTGCAGGGAGGACGCCCCCTGTGTGGAAGCTGTGTGCCTCCAAGGACTTAATAGCTGGCTGCTGGGCCGTGGAACGAGGGTGACCTCCCGCTGGGACGGGCTGGCGGGGCCCGCCTGCGGGCGAGGGCTGCCGACCTTGAATGACGCGAGGGACGCCAAAAGCGAGTCGACGTTGGGGACGCCAGGATAGGCAGCTGTTGCCTCAGATGCAGGCCGCGGAGATGCCGCCGTTGCCAACGCTGTGGACATCGGCATTGGCGATGTGCCAAGGGCTGCGGAGCGCGCCGTCAAGCGATGATCGGCAGGGGTCGCAACTGGCCCCAAAGCTGTGGCCGGGGTGGCACGGCTGAGGGGATCCTTGGGATTGATGCCACGGGCAGGGGCATCAGGTGACCTGGTATGTGGCAGCAGCTTGGGCGACTGCATCCCAACGGCCGCGCGCCTCTGTTCAAGCTGAGCGTCCGCAGTTACGCGCCAGATGCAGATGCACTCCGCCTCACCCACTGTGACAAGGTAGCCGCGGTGAAAGCAGGCGCCTGCATCGCAAAGCCAATATCCCTTCAATGCCGGGCTAGAAGCGCATGTGCCAGGCCGCCTGTGAAGTTGCATGCAACAAGCCACTGGTAATAACAGCCAGAGACATGGGTACTAGGAGCTACTAGGTTGCGCGCCGAGCCAGCCGTACCAAGGACAGCACTTGGGTGGCCAAGGAATGCCTGGTTGGGCGGAAGCCCTCGAGGCTGCAGCTGGGCCAGGGGCACGCAGCCCCACAGGCGCAGCAGGCCGTCATTACCCGCCGTGAGCACATAGCGCCCGGTGGGGTCCAGGGTCATGGCCGTCACGTCCATGGAGGACACCTCATGCACCTGAGTGAAAGAGCGGAGTACATTACATGGGTGGGAGCGGCAATGACAGCTTGGAGTGTGTTAGCGCATAATGCCCTGTCAAAGACGTGAACCAAACGCCAAGCCGCCACCAACGCGGTTCGACCGCAATGCGTACCTGTTGTACAAGGTACCCGTCGGTCAGCTCGTAGCGGTCGAGGCGGCGACCGGCCGTCAACGCCCACAGCTCTTTGCAGTCGGGGCTGAACGCGAGCCTGCAGAAGGCGCGGTACATAATGGCAATAGCACGTATCGCAGACTGACTTAGAGAAGGCCATAAAGCTACCAGGCGCGGGATGGTGTAGCGGGATGGTGTGGGAGCTTCTCACCGTATGTAAGCTGCTGCATCTGTTTCGATCCGCATGTACGGCTCCAGCGTGTCCCCGTGGAAGACGAGAATGGAAGTTACACCGCGGTAGGGATCGCGGTTGAGGCTCGCAAAGTACATGCCGTTTGAGCTGACCGCTACACAAACCTGCGCAGCGGGGTGGGCAACATGCAGGCATATCAATTGTTCACCTCTACCTCTCACGGAAGAGCCACGTGCAACTTGAAAGCTCACCTTGATATCGCGCACCCCTGCTGACAGGTACTGCGTAGGCGCGTACAGCCGTTGCACGTCGTACACGACAAGTGCGCCATCGGCCCCGCCACTATACAAGCGGTCACCCAGGGGCGAGAAGACAAGCTCCACAACAGCCGCACGGTGCTGCTGTTGCTCCTGTTGGGAAGGAAGCGCCGATTGTGGAAAGTTGGGATATCACTGAAGCTGCAGCAGCGCACTCTGTGGCACATCACAAAAGGGCGTACAAGGAGGTACCGCAAGGTTGCCGCATTGTTTGCCGTGTAGCTTGTCCGGACCTGCAACAGCGTCGTGGTTGGCACGTCGAAGACCCGGAGCCGTCCGTTGCCAAAGCCCGCAGCCAGCTCGTGGTGTGTTGGAAGCGGGTGATAGGCAATGCACGTGACCATCTCTCCTGGCGCATCAAACTCGTACAGCTGCTGGTGCGTGTGCAGATGCCAGATCCGGAGCGTGCCATCGGAAGAGACCGTGCAAAAGTGGTCCCTGGCAGGGGTTCAAAGCATGGAATCATGAGCTCGTCATATGGCCCATTCTCGCTTGTATTACCAGACTGCGACAATGGCATAAGCTCAAAGCAGTAACCATTCATCATTGTACGGCCATCAGGGTCTTCAGCAGTCAATACCTGTTCGGGTCCAACGCGACGGCGTTGACGGCACCGCAGTGGGAGCGCAGTAGCGTCGTGTACGAGTGGCTGGGTATGTGTAAGCAGCCTACAGCGCCATTCTCGGTGCCGATGGCGACCCGCAGCGCGTCCGGTGACAGGGCAAGGCCTGTGACGCTACCCTCATGCTCGGCCTGCCTTGCACACAGGCAGCAGGTAGCCGTGCACGACTCAGCAAAGCACCAAGTTGCACAATATGCAGCACGACGTGGCTGGGAGCGCTCTCCGCCAACACGCTCAACCAGGGCGCTCAAGGCAATCCGGCTGAGAGCATAGCTGTAGCATGAGAGTTGATAACAAGGGGCACGGCCGCATCTCTAGCATGCATTTTCACCCTACCTTCTTTGGCGGTTACCGGCGCTCACCTCCAACAAGAAGTCCCGGAAGTCCAGCGGCCAGGCGCGTAGCAGCCTATCGTCCCCGCCGGTGATGGCCAGCCCGTCCGCGATAAGCAAGCAGTTGATGGCGGCCGAGTGCAGCTGGAACACGGCGTCCAGGCTGCGTGTTGTATAGTCCACCTGGAATACCGCCCCTGACGCAGTCGACACGTAGACCTGACGACGGGAAAGCAGCCAGCGGGCATAGCGTAAAGGGGCGCAGGTGGCAAGTATTTGCATTGCCCCGGGTGGACTTTGCCGCCGCGAGGCCCGCGGGAGGCCTCACCTTGAAAGCATCCACACCGTAGACGCCAACACCCGCCTCGAAGGCGATGTCAGTGAAGATGTTTGGCCCTAGCGCTGCAGAGACGCCGCCTGTGTAGCTGGTTACCTGCACATGACAGGGCACACTCAGTGCCGACACACACCACAGCCAATCAGGATGCCAGCGCTCACATCTGCAAGATTGCACACACAACAAGCGCCCGCGCCTTACCCGCTTTTCGCGGGGCACGAGCCTCACTGAGGTACCGCGCAGTTGCCCGTTCTTCAGGCGGTAGATGCGGATGCTGTCACGGCCCGCAGTCATGAGGTGGTCCTCCTGGCGAACGGAAGCACACCGGATGATTGTGATACAAGAGAGGCAACAGCCTAAATATATCATGGCTCCGGCAAAACAACACAACACGTGGGACGGGCCCCGGCGTACTGCCAGATGTAGGCTTCCTGCGTCGCATGCTCGCTGCAGCAGCGGGGCAGATCACGCACAGGCCAGGGGGCTTGTGTTACGGCTGCATCATCCGGGAGCAGCGCGCGGGGCAGGGCTCGTTACGGCTTGCTGACGGTGCACGGTCAAGGGCAGTCAGCGGATGCGTGCTGCTTCCCACCTACCTGGTATGCGCTGAAGCGAAGCACCTTAATGTTGTACTCCGTGGCGTGGCGAGTGACCAGCTCCACCTGGTGGCGCGGTATGGAGCAGCGTGCGTTCGGTGGTTGCCAATAAAGCGCGCACCGGCCGCCACCCGGCCGCCTTGGCCTTGCTTGTCGCATAAGCAGCAAAGCGTCATGAGGCCAAAGGACGATGTTTAAAGGCAGGGCGGTTTGAAATGCTGCCAACGCCCGAGCGGCAAACATCTCGGTAAGCTAGGTGTGTAGCGGGCGCTTTCGCCAGACTGCAACCGCTAGGGCGTTGACGGTTTATCGCAACGCGGGCAGACCTTTCCCTGCGGCCCGCGCAGCTCGGCAATGTTCCAGAGCGCGATGCTCTGACGTCCGTGCGCATCCAGGCCCACAGCCGCCACCGCCCGCATGTCGGGGGAGATGTCGACGCAGCTGAGGCCGCTCCCGTTAGCTGCAGGGCATGGGGCATAACAGCAACTCAAACGCGCAAGATGGCGTAACGTACTACCAAGCAGTGCATTCTGCAAGGGATAGCCGCATGTCCTACAGCGTTGAGCACTGCCAGGGGGCCCACCGTTTAGGATGGATAGGCAAGCGCAGCTGCCCACGTCCCACAGCCGCACAATCGCCTCCTTGCCCTCCTGCGCGCTTGCCAGCAGCTGCCCGTTACTGCTGGCGGCCAGCGCGCACACGTAGGCGGTGTGGCCCAGCAAATGCCGCTGCCGCGCGGACGGGCGTTCCTCGGCTCCTGGGCTCGCCGCGGGCACAGCAGGTCCCTCGCTGACGCTCATCAGCACCACCACACTGGCCGCTGCGAAGGCTATCTCATCGCTGCCTGGAATCCATACCAAGTTGCGCACGAACTCGCCCGAATAGGCATTCATTCGGACCAGCTCCAGAGCGGGATCCGGGCGCAGCGCAGGCCCCTGAGCGGCGGTGTCCACGCCGTACACCGCTGACGCGACTGGCGGTCGCGCAAGCGTTGGTGTGGATGCACCTCGAACGAGCGCAGACGTGGGCCGGGGGAAGGGGCGATTGTGTTGATCTGGCACCCCTGGCCGCTGCGGCCGAGCTGTGGCGCCGGTGACCACCGCTGCAATGGCGGCCGAGCTGAGATTTGCGGGTGTAGTGCGGCCAGCGACAGCTGCTGCGGTCGCTGGTGATAGTGCGAGCCTCGCCGGAGACGGCGGGGGAGGTGAGCCGTTGTCGTGTTCAGATGTGGTGTCGTAGGCTGAACCGTCAGATGCAGCGCCATCAGCGTCGGACGCAGCAGTCTGAGAACCACGCACAGCCGTTTTAGACCCGGCCTTGCTGTGCCCCACAGTGACAGTGCTGTTGGCGCCTTTCACCACCATGCGCCGTTTGACGCCTATGCGTTTTGGCGGCGGGCTGCGGAGGGGGAAAGACCTCTATCAGTCGGGAATGACTGCTCGGGTACGGTACGGTAGTTAAAGGACACATGGAGGAAAACGGTGCCATGACCCAAGAACAACTGCAACTGGCACGATTGACACTTACAGGAAGTCCATTGTGGGCGCGTCGTGCGGCTCGCTGGGAAGCCAGACCATTTCGAAGATGCTGCTGTCCAGCGTATGAGAGAGAGCCATGTCGCTCGGCAAGTTCTGGGGGCCAGCGACCGCGGGGTGGGACGCAGAGCGCCGCTCAAGAAGGGCCGCACGCATCAGGTCTGCTCAAGCATACCGACGATAGGTTTGCTCATCAATGGGTTAGGCAGCATCAACAGGCTAGGCAGCAGGACGATGTAACAATACCTCGAGCTGGAACTTGTAGTCCGAGGTGAACATTGTCCGCACGGTGAGCCAGGAGCACATTTGGATGGATTTGATGTATGCGAAAGGCGACGAGGTGAAGCCTTTCAGCGCTGTGTGCAGATCCACGGCCGCCACGCACCACCGGTGGCTGGGTTTGCCAAAGGGCAGTTGCACGCCGTTGGACTTGCGCTGCAGGGGTGGGGTGGTGAACACGGCAACAAGATCCGCCGCATCAAGGGCATGTTCATATGACTACAGAGGTTGAGCCAGCCCTCATGACGTTAGCCACCCTCAGAGGTACACCAAGGATTGAAAAACTGTATGGCCCAAAATGGAGCATGGCACAGCCCACAAGCAGTCATGGCCTCGTCGCCCCACCTTCAGCGCATCGGCGGAGTACATGTTGCTGATGGACACCCGGTGCAGGTTGTTGTCTTCAGTTATCACCTCAATATGGATGACGAACACCTTGACCGGTGTTACTTTTAGCTGATTGAGATTGGAAGGAGGGCAAAGCGCGTGGGGAGGGGAAGCGTTTGTTTTACGCCGCTAGCCACACGCAACCGACGGAAACGAAGCACGCCGAGTGCACGTCCCTGACGAGTCGTTCCGTGAACCCGAAGATACGAACCTGAATATACAGGAAGCGCCCGGTGAGCCCCAGCGACTGTAGCTTGGTGCGCGGCACCCGAAGGTAGTTGCCAGCGGGAACAACACCCCGGACCTTGAAGACCTTCTTGCCAATGATCTTATCCTGAGGGTTCAAGGGGTGCAGCGGTGCGCATGATGCCCTGTGCGTCACCCTACGCCTACACAGGTGACGTCCGGCCAGGTCCCGCCAGGTCATCAAAGCTACACGCACCATGTGCTCCGTGACATCCCCCTTGGTCTCGAACTCCTTCATGGAGTCCACGTCGCATAGCTTGAAGACGTTGACGAATGGGTGCTGCCATTCTGCGGGGCGGGGTTGGACACCGGGGATAATCACTTCAACCACACAGCTAACATGGCGTCTACCTAGCAGCTTTTCTTAGGGCCCCACCTGGTGCAAGGGCGGGCATGGCACCAGCAACACCACTGCGAGGGCTACCTCAGCCTCAGCGCAAGTTCCTCAGTAATGTAAAATCTTCCACATTCCTGCCTTATGCGGCGAGATGCGCTAGCCCATGGGCCAGAGAAGGGTCCACTTTCGCGAGCTGACACTTTGAAACGGTCGGAAATGGAATTGAGACGCGCTTAATGTTATCCTGAATAAGCTTGGTTGTAGGAAGCAGGTCTGCACGTTAGCCTTCAGCAGTGTGAAGCCAATCGCCAATTACCGGATTCAGGGGCTCCTAAGAAGCCAGGCGTGAATCAATTTAAGCGGAAGCTTGCCACAGCACATGACTCTGCAAACCGCCGCGGTCAACACTCGCAACCGTACAGCCGTGGATCGTACGGGATTCCGTGTCACCGTGTGCCATGCTGTGTGGTCCACGTCTTCTGAATGAGCAGAAAGCGCTGAGGTCACAGTCTGCTGTTGAAAGCGGTCGCATCCAAAAACAGACCGGCAAGCGAAGGGACTGCGTCTACCAGAGGCGCCGCGACTGATACGGACTGATGAGGGGCTGCGTGCCGTTCGGGTTTTTGGGTGGAGCCCCCGCCGCGAAGCGGCATTGGGGGGCGCCGCCTCCTGTGATGAAGTCTGCAAAGGAAGAGGGAGCCCGCCTCTACGGTCATACAGACCCGAAGGCGCAACGTTTCCAGAAGGGCGGGCAGGTTCAAAGCAAGGCAGGTGATGTTCGTCCCGGCCCCCTATATGCGATGGGAAAGCCCAAGGGGGCCCTTTCTTCTGCGCAGTTGCTGGCCAACCATGTGGCCAAAAAGCATGGTGTACGACATAACAATGACAAACCGGCCTGCCATGAACACAACGAAAGCATGACAAGTTATAACAAACCTTGCATGGCACGCACAGGACGTATGGCAATTTCTCACGTCCTCATGGTCTTTCCCTTCCTGTGGTTAAGTTTATAGGAGGAGAGGCGAGAACGGGACAACAAGTAGGGGAAAAGCTTCCTTGAAGCTTGGAAAAGGGCGGAGCCCCGTGAGACCGTACCGGGGATTTAGGTCATGAAGGGGGGAGCGTGTATGTGTACTGTAGCGGATGCATGGGCAGGGGCAACCCGTTTGACATGACCCGCACCCGCACGCACCCGCCGTACGGGGTAGGGGAGCGAGAAAGAGAGGCACAGTCGTGTCAACCCGTCATGAACCCCACTGTTTGTCCACGAGTGGGCATCAACGTTCGTCAGAGAAGCCCCGCTTGGCTTGTTTGGGTTTGGTCGTGCCGGGTCCTGCTGGCCCATGCGTTGACATGGTTGCGAGAATTGTGAGCGCCAGCAAGGAACTCAGAGATATGGCGCCTAGCAGCGGTATTTGCATATCTCACGGTGTTATCGTGGCTTCTTTCCTGCGCAGTTGATGCTGTTTGGGTTGGGCAGCTTTCAAATGCTGACCAGCGCGTTGACCATAGCCAAATGCTAACCAACGGCTATGAAATTCTACAAACATATAAGAAATACTAGAAATATGTGACTGCACTAATTGGCTTTCCGTGGGATGGAGTTTGGTCCGGACGCACGGACGGAGACCATACCCAATCCCAAGGGGCTCCGCCCCCAAATGCCGCTTCGCGGCGGGGGCTCCACCCAAAAAAAATAACGGGAGGGACAGACAACCCACCCACTACCGGAACGCTGCCCTGACTACAGCGCATCACTGTAGTGCTGGATTATCGGCGGCACGTCGGTTTTACCGTTAGAGCTTTCAGCTGCAGAGGCTGCAGACGGCTGCAGAAGACATTGTAGATGCAGCGTGCTGCCTGTGCCGGGTTTGCCAGGAGACACATGTGTATGGGTAAGATATAAAATAGGGACAGGGAAGACCCCCTCTACTCTCCTTTCTCCTCCAACCTCCATGTGTTATTGGCGGCTGGCGCGCATGCGGCCAGGAACATGGCTGTTTAGGTCCTTGGGAAACGGGCGGCAAAACTGGTGTACGTATCGTATCCGTTTGGTGTACGCGTTCATTTCACGGTCCTTTGACACGTATGTGTATGCGTGTGTTGTACGGTTTACGGCGCTGTTGTGATTGTCGTGCAGATCTTGGGTATTTAGCGTCGCAGCGCTTGCGTCGCGCTGCGCTCGTCTTGCTCTTGGGCAATGGCACATGAGCGTCAATAAGGCCCCGATCGTCAGTCAGCCTGCTGGCGGTTGAGTATTGTAAGGGCATGTTGGCTTCCTCTTTTGCCCCTCGAGCCGAGCAGACAGACTTCCGCACCTCGTTCTTTGGACACCGTTTCATTGACAGCAGCGAGACATGAGCGGCAGTTGTTTCTTTTTCCTTTCAGCGCTGCAGGCTAGCTAGACCTTAGCCGCTTGGTAGCAGCGCACCCACCCCTAGCAAGACGAGCGCGAGGCAGGACGTCGCGAACCCTGTGCGCTGTTGTTACACCGGTTGTCGCCGAACCCTACTCAGGCTTGTCCGTCGGAGCTGCGTGTGCGCGTGCGCGGTGCATCTGCACAGCGTTCTCCGAGACTTCTGAGACTTCGCCTGGGGAGGACTCACGGCGACCAGACAGACAGACTTCGTTACAGTGCCCCCGACGCTGGGGGAACCGGCTTGCCACCGGGAAATCACTGCGAAAGTACGGGCAGCAAGGCAGCACCAGCAGACAAACCAAGCAATGAAACAGTGGCCAGGGGAGAGGGGAGTGCAACTCGGGGGCGGTTGACCGTTACCGGCCCCAACGGTCGCAAACTGCACCCTACGACCCCTCAGAACCAGCCCGGACCGCTTCCGACCAGTACTGTAATGCTAAAGGGTGCCCTAGGGGCCCTCAGGGCTCGCTAATTCTGACTTTCGCGAGGCTCTTTTTCGCGATGGTCGGCCCGGCCCGATATTGCGCCCGCGCCTGCGCGACTTGTCGCAATCGCTACTTGTTGTCATAAGTGTCTCCTCGGATATCCAAGCCGGAGTCTATGGTATCTGTGGAGGCGCTGGACGCTCGCAATGTGACCGGCGCGTCGTTTGTGGCCCACCGAGCTCGCAGAGAGGCCTCGAGAGGCGCGCCCAGGCCCCCTATAGCCTTGTTACAACCTAGATAGGGTTTTTGGAGATTTCTGCGGCTGCCCAGTGCTGCCCGGAAGCGTAAAGGGTCGCAACGACCAGCATGGGCACTAGCGACCCGCGACGGGCACGGCGACGGGCCCTTCCGCGGGTA